>JAODLC010000123.1:31754460-31773608 GCA_026781145.1 Hippopotamyrus pictus | reverse complement strand
TGGAAACAACCTTTGTACAAAGACAGACTGGGTTATTAAAAATTGCTGGAAATCAAATTGTTTTTTTGCCCCCCCCCCACCCGATTAATCGATTAATCGAAAAAGTAATCAACAGATTAATCGATTATCAAAATAATCGTTAGTTGCAGCCCTAGTTCTGTGCCTCAGATGTAATGGGTCACCTTGTGAAGTGGGCTGTGTGTCTAAGAGCTGTGTGTGTGTGACCATCTCTGACCATCCCCTCCCTGCCCATCTGACTGCTGGGTGTGTCTCTGGTGCAGCCTGCACGAGTGCCACCCCCACGGCCCCCTCCTCCCAGGCTCCAGCGAGACCCCCGTCCCGTGAGTACCCATCCTAGCCCCACCGCTAACTCCCACAGTATACAGTAGGAGTGTGTTATGTGCTGTGCCTGCCGCCAGTCACAGCTCACCTTAACACCTCCTCTCCTAATGGCTGCTCTCTGCACACTGTGTGTGGCTGTGGGTTGTTGAAGGTTGTGTTGTGACCTAGATTGCGGTGTTGCGCCACGCCATAATTTAAACCCAACCTTCTCAGGGTTCCTGCCTGGTTCTCATCCACTAAACCCAATCTTTATTGGGTTCTTCCATGGTTATGATCCACTGAACCTAACCTTCCCTGGGTTCTTGCATGGTTCTGATCCACTAAACCCAACTTTCCTGGGTTTTCACCTGGTCCACTAAACCCAGCTTTTAACAGGTTCTCGCCTGATTTTGGCCCACTAAACCCAATGTTCCCTAGGCTCTCGCATGGTTTTTGTCCACTAAACCCAACCTTCCCTTGGTTCTTGCCTGGTTCTGGTCCACTAAAACCGGACTTCCCTGGGTTCTCACATGGTTCTGGTCCACTTAACCGAACCTTCCCTGGATTCTTACATGGTTATGGTCCACTAAACTCAACCTTCCCAAGGTTCTCGTATGGTTCTGGTCCACTAAACTCAACCTTCCCTGGATTCTTACATGGTTCTGGTCCACTAAACTCAATCTTCCCTGGGTTCTTGTATGGTTCTGGTCCACTAAATTCAACCTTCCCTGGGTTCTTACACGGTTCTGGTCCACTAAACCCAACCTTCCCTGGGTTATTGCATGGTTCTGGTCCATTAAAGGGACCCCTCCAGGGGCCTGTATCACAAAGTCAGAATCCTTGCTTAGTCTGATAACTTTGAGACGGAGTAGCAGTAACTCTGGCTTTTTGATATCACAAAGCTGGTTCTCTTCATAGCGAGACATATCACTATGGTACTTCATGCTGCACGCCAAAACTTTAGAACAGGTTATGTTTCTGGATCACAGATCGGAAATATTGCTTAGATGAAACAAAGAGGAAAATGTCTGTATAGTACCTCACATAACTAATGGGCTTTCCCAAACTTTTACCCAAACTCTGGAAGTGGCTTGTCCATGACAATGCTGTGATTGAGGTAAAATTAGCTGTATATTTGATATTTAGTCTTATGGCTGTAATATCTTTCAACAAGGAAGCCAAGCAGGTTTTAATCACATACCTTTGATGTCCACAGGCAGAGGTACACACCAATCATTTTGCATTTCGAGCCCTTTTGCTATATGTGCTACATCTTGTTAATATCTACGAAGTGAGGCAATCTCTGCTGTAACGTGATATTGATTCAGCATTTTTAGTTGATAGCAACTCTTGCACACCCCTTGGTTTTCCATATTAATTAAAATTTGCCCAGGAAGTGATATCTTAATATTTGCATGTGCACTCACGTTCAATGGCTGTTGCTCCTTTACAGTCACTTGTGGTGAATGTAGTTATAAATAAAAATGTATAGAAATACCTGATCTGGAAATCAAGTAGTGTGCCTTCTCCCCATTGGTAAAACCACACTTTGCTGAACATGTCTGTCACATTTAGGTTTATAGTTATTAGTCTAATTATTCTACCATTTGCACTTTGAATGATGTAATTATAAATGAGCATGGATGTCGCTCACTTAAAATATGTCAGCACCTTTGTTGTGTGTGTGTGTGCGTGTGTGTGTGTGTGTGACGGACTTTCTATTAGTGAGCTCCCAGAGGGTCAGACTGGGTTCCCCCACCTCTACTGCTCTCAGTATCAACACCAGGACACTGCATGGCTGTGTGCTCAGCCCGCTTCTTTACACCTACTACACACATGACTGTGTCCCCACACACCTCAACAACAAGATCATTAAGCTTGCAGATGATACGACGGTGATCGGACTCATCTCGGGCAACAACCTGCTCCTCAACACCACAAAAACAAAGCAGCTGGTTATTGATTTCAGGAAAGATAAAACTGACATTCACCCACTCACCTTCGACAGGGCATATGTGGAGAGGGTCCCGGTGTTCAGGTTCTAGGTATTGAATTGGAGGACGACTTGACCTGGAGTGCTCCCACTAAGGAGCTGCTGAAAAAGGCGCAGCAGAGACTGTATTTTCTGAGAATCCTCAGAAAGAACCATCTCCCCAAAAATCTGCTTCTTGCCTTTTACCACTGTTCCATCCAGCTGAGCGTACTTAGGTACGGACTCTGCCTGTGGTACGGACTCTGCCTGTGGTACGGACTCTGCCTGTGGTATGGCAGCTGCACTTCCTCAGATGCAAAAGCTCTTCACAGGATCATCAGGGCAGCAGAGAAAACAATTGGCTGCCCTCTCCCCACGCTGGAACAAATCTACACCTCCTGATGCTGGGAAAAAGCTATGGACATTTTACATATTGATGTTCTCTTAATAACACAAACTCCTGTATACATATGCATTTAATGTTTCCGCAACCTGCTACCAGCTTGCCCTGTTGCAATCCATGTGTACGTGATTGGCTGATCTTTGCACACAGCACGTTCTTATGTGCATGTGCTCAGGGAGTAATCTTGGTTTCAGTTAGAAAACCTAACTTGACATAGATTGCTGAGAGTCAACGTCGTAATACCATTAATCTCGAATTGCATTTGTTTGGTTTATTCAAGCGGAAACATCTCTTTGAAGCCTGACTTTGCTGAACCAGCTTTGTGATACAGGCCCCAGGATCTGGTTCGTTAAGCCCAGACTCCCCTGGGCTCTTTCTCAGGTTTTATGTGTGAATGTGTTGATTGCTCACGCTTGACATGACAATAGTGTGGTTCATGTGGCATGTGTCTCTTGCACTCCTTGACTTGTGAAGGTGCTGGTTTTGGGCCTGTGAGGGAAACATATGACTTGTGTATTGGCTGGGTTTGTAAAGGAGCCCTCAACTTGTGAGAGTGTGAGAATGAGTAAGCATGAGTGTGAGTGTCAAATGTATGAATGTGAGTGTGCGTGAGTTTGTGCATGAGTGTGTGTGCAAGTGTGAGTGCAGATGGCATGAGTGTATATGTGTGTGTGAGTTTGAGGGTGTATGAGTATGGTTGTGTATTAGTGTGAGTGAGTATGACTTAGTGTGAGTGTGTGTATGAGTGTTTGTATGAGTTTGTATTTCTGTGAGTGTGTGTATTAGTGTGTCAGTGTGGTTGTATGTGAGTGTGTATGAGTGTCAGTGTGCAAGTGTTTGTGAGTGTGAATGCAAATAGCATGAGTGTGTATGAGTGTCAGTGTACTGTATTTGTGTAAGAGTATGTGAGTGTGCATAAGTTTATGAGAGTGCTCTAAGTCTTTCATTCCTGATGTTTCTGGCATTGATCCATCAAATAATGAGGTGTCCTCCTCCCCCCCCAAAGAAAAAAGAATAAATTTAGACGCTGCTTCTAGCTCCGGTTCAGTGAAATGGCTCCCTCCAGTTCCCCAGCCCCGAATGTGCTGTTCTTCTCCATTGATCAGCATTTGTTCTCTGGTTCAAAGCCACCCAACCCTCCTAATTAGCCTTGCCCCAAACTGCAAGGTTGACGTGAACAAACAGAGGCCAACGATTCCTCAAGCTGACTTCCATTTGAACTGCGGCGCCCCCCTTTGGCTTGGTCTTGCTCAGGCCATATTTCCTCCAGGCTGCTCTGGATGTCCCTGCACATGCCTGCTTGCTCAGCTGCCCCCCCCCCCACTTGGGTTGAGGGTCTCTACTCCTGCTTCTCTGGGTTTCCGACTGTCTGGAGTGTGTGGTTCCTGTGTCTGTGTGTGTGTGTCTGTGTCTGAGTCTGTGTGTGTGTGTCTGTGTGTAAGGATGTCTTTCTGACTCATCTGCCTGATGTGCCCCCCCTTCACAGGCTCGCCCCCCCAGACCCCAAATGGCAAAGAGGCCCAGGAGCAACATGGTGCTGGATAGCTGCCGCCCCTCCAGCCCTGAGCAGTGAGTGCCTGCCCACCTCCCCTGCCCACCTCCCTTCCTCCTCTCTCCGCCTCCTCCCACAGCCTGGTTATTGAGTGGCAGTGTGTTACTGAACTCTCGTTTGTACGATCCATCACAGGCCTCCTGCAGCTCCTGACTGTAACTCTACTCTGCCTCTTGTGGTGTACATGGAGTACTGTAAGACCAGCATTGCATTACACAGTTAAAAATAAATGCTGATCAGCTCCTCCCCCAGAATTAACAAGCACATGATTTAAGGAACTGCCTTAGGCGGCCCCATGAACCAGCACCCCCCAGCCTGCCGATGCTCAGCGCGGGTTTGACTGGCTTGGCCTCATTGGTCGCTGGGATGGTGGCTGCCTTTGAACTCGAGGCCATTCCGGTGGCTCATGGGATCATGCTGGGGGAGTCCAATCTCCCTCTCTATCCTTCTCTCTGTCCCCCTTCCTGTATATTCCTCATTCTACCCCTGTATGGGGACTCCCTCAACAGCCCTCCTGATCATTACCTCGGCAGCCTGCTCTCTTCGGACATTTGCTCCCTGTTCCCAGCCAGGATCTCTATCAGAACGTTTTATCTTAAGCCGTGACCTTGCGCCTTTGCCTCCGGATCTCTCTGGGCGTCTTTCGGGTCCTGTCTCGCATGACACAGCCTGTCTGCCTGTCCCTTCTCCCCAGCTTGGTCCGGCCAACACGTCACTACACTGTCTTCCTGTCTGAGGACTCCTCTGGCGATGAGCAGCAGCCTGAAGAGGAATCAGTCTGTGGCTTCCCGGACAGCTTCCTCTTCTCCGCCCCCTTCGAATGGTCTATTTCTCTCTGTTTTTCTCTATGTCTGAGTCTCTGTCCTGTCCCATATCTACTACTCGCCTCACTCCTATTGCCCCCCTTGTCCCTGTTTCTGTGCTTGGTTTACCACTAGAAGCTCCTCACCTATTGACCCCTTGTCCCTGCTTCTCTGATTGGTTCGTCGCTGCAGACCCCTCGCCTTTGACCCCTTGTCCCTGCTACACTGATTGGTTCATCGCTGCAGGCCCCTCGCACTTTGACCCCCAGACTGGCTGGCTGCTGGTGCTGAAGTGGCCTGTTCACACATGCTCTGCCAGCGACAGCAAATCAGCAAAGTGCCTATACCAGAGTGTGATCTGTGGGGAAGGCGTGATCTGTATGGTCCAACACCCCAGTGCTGTCGGAATGATCTTCCCTTTCTAGAACTATGTTTATTTAACATGTTACTATTGTAATAACTATTATTAGTACTAATTAGATATTCGAAAGCCCATCCATCCCTCTGAAGACCTGTCCAGGTGCTTGGCGTGCTCTCATATGTGCTTGGCGTGATGCCGTGATGCAGATACATTATGTTGTGACGTGTTAGCTGGTGTGTTAGCAGTCATCAGTTGAATGGTTCTCTGTTGGTGTCAGGTGTGTATCCGCCTATTTTTTTTATTTTATTTTGTTTACATGCTCAGTGTGTTTCCTGTTCCACGCACTAGGCCACAGCCCTACAGGTCTCTAAAGGACTCGGACATCCCAGAGGGGGAGGAGGGGCTGGGGGCGGAGCATCCCCATGGCCACACAGCTCCACCCAGCCCAGTGGTGGAGAAGCTGATGGAGGCGGACCTGCTGGGCGATATTTTTGCCTGCCCTGAAGGGAACACTGAGGAGGAGCTGCCGGGGCCGGCTAGGAGCCTGGAGGACCTCCGGATAGTCAAGACCCCCGAGGAACCGGTTACCAAGTTTGGATATCAGGTCAGCACCAGCCCAGGGTCCTGCTGTTGGACCCTAGGGTTTTTCAGCCTCTGGTAGGTTGGAGAAAAGCATCCAACTTTAAATGTGGAATTCAGTCAGTGCCATTGCAGTATTTCTGACCACTTTATACCTGTCTGTCTGTGTTTTTATATATGTCTCTATGTCTGTGTGTGTGTGTGTGTGTGTGTGTGTGTGTGTGTGTGTGTGTCTGATGCTTGTGTGTATTTCTGTCCCCTGTCTGTGTTTGTCTGTGTCTGTTTGAGTTTGTGTCTGTGTCTGTCTGTCTTTGTGCTTGTGTCTGTCCCTGCAGCGTATGGATCTGGCTACAGCAGAATACACCCGGACTCTCCCCATCCTCAAACACACTCACCCCTACAGCAAGTTGTGGAGCCAGGGTCAGGACGACATGGCACTGCCCAGTCGGGCCCCCCAGTGCTGGGAGAGGCCGCTTTCTGTGCCCCCACCGGAGTCATCAGAGTCCCATCCCGCCATCCAGGAAAAGTCTGACATAGCTGCCATGCCTTCAGCCCAAGCCAGCATCACCATTCCTCGCCCGCATGGACGTAAGACCCCTGAACCTGGTAAGATGCTGCCCCCCCCCTTGCCCCGTGCCCCTAGACATGCAAACATGGACTCTGGCATGACGGCAGGGGGTCAGGAGTTCCGCCAGGCTCTCAACATGTCGTCCCCCCCCCAGCTCCCTAGTGCTGACCTTCTGAAGCCCGAGAAGGTGGGCCGTGACAGTTTGGACCTGTTGAGTCTCTTGGACCCTCTCAACAGTGCCACCCCGGAGGCACCTTCCGTGGGGAGCGAAGACTCCAAAGTATCCGGGTCTCTTTTTGGCCCAGCACAGGTGTTCCCCTCCACACAGCCGCCCCCTAACCCCTTCACGCAGACGCCCCTCTACACGCCTGTGGGCCCAACCCCCCAAGCCTACTCCCCCGCTCCCATGGGAAACCCTTTCTGCGCCCCCTATGTTGCTGCCCCGCCGGCCTTCTTCCAGCCACCCCCCTTCACATCCCCTCCCCCTGCCATCGCACCAACCTTCCTGCACACTATCCCTGCTAAGCCATCCTACCCCCCAAGCCTGCTGGACTGCCCTCCAGGCCCCATTCCCACCCCCCCGGCTTTGCCCCCCCAGTCTGAGGAAGACCCCCTGGACCCCTTTGGGGATCTTTTGGCCATGACGAAGCCTGCGCCCCCCCCGAAGCGGAGGGTAGAGGATATGCGGCGGCGGTGGGAGACGTTTGATTAGCCCCCTCCTGCTGGACCCCTTAGCTGATTAATGAACTCTGAACATCAGGGAATGTGGACGTTTAGGGGGCAGTCCTGCCCTGCCTGCCTGCCCCTCCCTGGTGACCGTGCTGCTGAGTTTCTGTGATCAAGTCGCCTTTATCCCTGCCCCCCAGAAATCAGACTGACGCCACTGCCAATCCTTTGCCTCACTTACATGCTGTGGTGTTGTTTGATGTTCCTTCAACAGCTACGTTTCTTTGGGGTTTGTCCCCCTCGACTGCAGGCGGCACTGGTTTGTGCTAGACTCACATCGGTGTCCAGTTAGCCTTTGCTGGGCTCGCTTAGCATCACGTTGACCTCACCTTAACTTTGTGTTAGCCTCACATTGGTCTTGTGTTTAGCATCGTGATGGCCTCACATTGGCCTCACATTAGCATCGTACTGCTAGCTTTGCACTGCCCTCCCACTAGCATTGCAATAGCCTCATGTTAACAACGTGTTAGCCTCGTATTAGCGCCGCTTTAGCCTTGTGTTGGCGTCATGTTAACATTGTGCTGCTAGCCTCGCGCTGGACTTGCATTACCATTTTGGCGGCTTCACTCTGGCCTCACAATTGCTTATTGGCAACCTTGCACTGTCCTTTTGTTTTGCACCGCATTGGCTTCACATTAGCATCAAGTTGGCCTCGCGTTAGCGCCCAGCAGCTGTGTCAGCGCGGGGGCTAAGCAGCGAGCTTGTACACTAAAGCCACTCTCACCACGTGAAGAGCCCAGCCTTTGTTACTGTAGATATCTGCTTAAGGGTCAAGCTCCTTTTATTTCCTTGACCAGTTCAAGTAAAGAGCAGAATTTTATGTGTTTGTTTTTTGAACCTTTTTTGTTGTATTAGCAATTCTTGCAAGACCAGAGCAAGGTGGTAACAGTTTGACCAAACATGTCCACAATGATGCAAGTGACCTTCGACTGGTAGTGGTGGTGGGGGGGGGGGGCATGTTGTCACTTCCCTGTGACTCGGCAAGGTCACCCTACCTGTGACCCTGAGACTCTCAGCAGAACCTGTCTTGTATTTGACGATGTATCATGTGACAATCGCCATGTGCGCTATACTTCGTGTCATTTTTCTATACATACCAGCCTCATTTCCTCCTGCCCAGCTCCACCCACCTTTGAAACTCATTGGCTGCTGGGGCTCTGCCCTTACACCAAGCAGTAAAACCAGATCTCATTGGCTGCTGGGGCTCTGCCCTTATACCAAGCAGTAAAATCAGATCTCATTGGCTGCTGGGGCTCTGCCCTTACACCAAGCAGTAAAACCAGATTGCGCGGTCAAGAGAACCAAGGAACTGTAGCCATCAGAACCTAGTGTACCTGCCTGTCGCCCACACTCCACCACTAGTGTGTCATGACCAAATGGGTTTTATTAAAACCAAGGAGTTTACTGATGATCATATGAATCTCCTTGTGCAAATCACAATGCACTGGGTCCCTGCAGTGGTCCAATCAAGTAAATGCAGGAGTGTGCAGGTGGGACATTCAGCTGAAAATTAGATGTCAGAAATACCTGACAGTAGCCTGTCTTCAGAAAGAGTCTCTCATTGGCATTGTCAGCTTTCACACTTGGACAGATCCAGCACCTTTGTCAAGTGACACTCCTGGTTACTTAAGCAGGGAATTAACACCACTGAGCGTGTGTGAATCAAACACCTCAGGCCTTGATCTTTGGGAACTTCCACAGCTAATCAGAGAAAACACTAGTGGGCCAACTGGATGAGATTTTATATTTGGCCATGGACACAAACATGGTCAGATTTTCATTGCATGAAGCACTAAGATCTATGGAAATGTGAAAATGCAGACTTCATGATTCCACAGTTGTGTCTCAGCTTCTTCGTTTGTGTTTTTTTTTGTTAACTTGTGAAACTAGCTTTTGTGTTTTTGTTTTATTGTTTATTTTCAAAGTGAGTCTTTATTTCATCATTTTTAATTAGGCACAGTTTCATTATAAAGAAGCGTGTCAGTTTCCAACATGTCACTCGCGTTTGTAATTTAAAAGCTGTCGTGGTTCTGAAAACTAGATGGGCAAATGTCTCCGGGGGTATTTTCTGTCTCTATTGGTGCTTCATTTACACAGTGAGGATGGGCAGAGCTTCCTCTGTCCTCTATGGGGAACATGTCGCCCGTGCTAAGTTACATGACCATAGTAGTGGCTTTTTCATGCTGATGTCTTGGAAAGGATCTTTCCCTTCCGCCATTGCCGATGACTAAACCATGAAGCAGTGTTTCCTGATCTCAGTATTTTATTAAATCCGCCCTTCCCAGGCTATTTCAGGTTTATGATTTGACAAAACAAATAAACAACATTGTACCAAAATCAAGTGTCTGTCTGATCTTGTGCAGGCTGCCCTTCAGCTTGTGCTGGGTTCAGTTGTACTTCGCTTGTTGCGTTGTAAGACCCTGCATGTAGGGGGCACGGTGTGGCTGCTGGTTAAGACATCGTGTCTGCAATCCGAGGTTTGCCAGTTCAAATCTCAGGCTCAGCAGAAGTGATCTCATCATTAGGGCCCTTGAGCAAGGCCCTTAACCCCAGTTACTCCAGGCATTGGCTGGCCCTGCTCTCTTAAACATGTACATTGTTTTGCTAAATAAATTAAATTCAGCTGAATTTTGAGTCATACTTCCAGTCAGTTCCTCCTGTTTCATGTCTTGCTGGAGACTCTGAAGCCACTTGTAGCTTTAGACCCGCCCCCGTTTGGTTCCCCTTCCTCTTATCCTGTGTTCCTCACATTTCATCAAATCCATGTGTCAAAATGTGTCATCATAATTGCAACAAGATAGCGTCTCTGTTTTCTGAGTTCCCATTTTTCAATCTCTTTTCATCATTCTGTGCGTCCCACATTTTTTGTAGTTTAGTGTAAGTGTAGTGTGTTTGCGAGTTAGTCTGTCCATAAGGTGACAGAATCTCAGGGACATCTCTTGTAGACAGGCTCACATACGCCAAAGAGCTCGAAAGCACCTTTGGTTAGAGATCACTGATATGCTGAAGGACCTGGATTCATGAGTTTTATTTTCTTTTTTGTTTTTGGGCTTAGTGGTTGTGATTGGAAAGTTGCCAATTTGAGCAGTGGTGGAGGAAGTATTGAAGCTTAGTACTTAAGTAAAAGTACAGATATCCTACTAAATATGTACTTGAGTAAAAGTGGAAGTGCTACATCAACAATCTTACTTAAGTGAAAGTACTAAGTACTTACTTTTAAATTTACTTTAAAGTATTTTTTTTTAAGTAAAAGTACTCACACAATGGTTTGTCTCAACGTCTGGGGTGTGTCATTTTGTAAAAGAATAGATGTCATTGCTCATAATAATTACAAGCACCTATACAGTAAAAGGGAAACATAACAGTAACCAAACACTAGTGGTGCGGTGGCGCTTTCAAGAATATGGCAGTATGAATATGGCAGTATGAATATGGCAGTATGAATATGGCGCTCTGCCATCATTGGAGCTAATAAAGCCACCTGATTGGTAGGAAATGGCAAACAATGCCAGAATGCAATAGGCTATCTATTTTTTCATGCAAGATATGGAGGAAATTGTGTTCATAAAATGTAACGTCGACTAACGGCATAAATTGTAGAAATGTAGTGGAGTAGAAAGTACAGATAATTGCCGCAAAATGTAATGGAGTAAAATATGCATTATTATTTTTACTTAAGTAAAGTACAGATACGTAAAAATGTACTTAAGTACAGAAACGAAGTACAAATACTTTGTTACATTCCACCACTGAATTTGAGTCACATACTTGACAGAGTGATGTCACCATTGGGTGCCTGAGTATTGACCCTAACCCTAACCCTAACCCTAACCATAACCCTAACCCTCAGTCGCCCCAGAGCCTGTCTGACCCTGCTATCTCAAAAAAAGTGACCTTGTTGGCTGTTTCTGCTGAAGCTCACATCACATTCTTCTTCACGACTCAAAGCTATATCTTGATTCCTGTTCCTGACAGAAATCTCCACATTCAGACACCCACAGTCGCTTTTGGACATGATGCTTTTGCAACTATTATGCTCAAAATGCCTTTTCAGTGATTCTGCCTGTAAAGCCTCTCTGTCACATCTGTGTGTCACATCTATCTGTCACATCTATTACTTCTGATCCGTTTTTGTGGTCAGCACTCTTGTGCGTGTTTCTTTTGTTTCTACGTCTTCCATACTTCTGTGTTGGTTTCCTTTTTCAAATATGCATTTAGGTGAACCGGTGTCACTAAAACAGTGTTTGGCGGCGCTTTCCTGCGCAATTTGCCCTATGCTGCCTGGGATTGGCTGCAGCCTTGCCAAGCATCAGAATAGTGATTGGATATCTCACGACACATAGAAATACTTTATAAAGTGATCCGTAATGAAATAAAATGCACTGTGAATAGTCAGTGTGAATAGTCAGTGTGAATAGTCAGTGTGAAGTGCTGGGTGTGCTGATAGCAGTATATCTCTTCCCTTTTCTCTGAGTGTGTTCGTCACAACTTAGGAAATTATGAAAGCTTCTAGAAGCTTCACAAAGTTTAAATATGCATTAGACTGACAAAGACTGTTTATACCATGACTACAGTAAAAATTTGAAAATAAGTATTGGTACCTTTTATTGCGTTTAAGGAAAATCGATATATGGAGCTGTATGAAAAGATAAAGGGAGACTGTTATACAGTGTCACACTGGGAGAAGGGTTAGGGAAAAATACTCATCAGAAGTGGGTAACTAGGAAAACAATAGCATTTTATACAACTGCAGACTGCGTAAATGACAATCTCTCCCAGCTCCTCTATATCAAAGGTAGAGCTCAAACATAATTGGGAATATGGTTAAATATTTTTTGTTTTTTCCATGTCTATATGTAGCCTAGACATTGAAACTACAGTGAAAGGTATCAGTTATGTAATTTTGCTGGTATGATGTCAGTACGAGCATAAACAGTTCTTTTAACTATTTTTCCTGAAACTGATTACTAGGCACCGATGCTGCGAGGCATGAGCCTCTTGTCTCATGCTGCCAGTGTGGCCACTCTAATCCGTTAGCATTAGCATTAGCATATGAAAATCAATACTTTCCACAGCCGTGACACACAACACGCATCCGTGTGTCCTGGGCCTGCCGGGCGCGCTGCCTTGGACCCAGACCTGGGGACAGACCTCATAGGTGAGTGGCTGGTGGTTGGACATTCACCCACGGGCCTCGACTAGCCAAAGCCACAGTGAGCAACATGGGATAGTTCTCCTCTGGGCCCACCACCTGCAGGAGGAGCCATATGGGTCTGGTGCACAGGCCTTGGTGGACCCAACACCAGCCACTGATCTGGTTTTTGTGACATGGGCCGGTAAAATAAATTTTAAAACTCCAATAAAGACCACAAATAATAAAAAATCTATTAAAGTCTATGGATGTCCCTTCCAATGGATATCACGTTGTGGTAGTTGGGCAAAATAATGGATGCATTGCGAAATGTGTTTTTTATAATTTAACTTCTGCAAACCCTGACAGGGTAGTAAGTTCCGATAACTTTGGCAGGCTACTCAAAGCAGACACAACAGCAGAGATGGTACCTGGAGACGCACTTTCCTTATGGGGATTGACGCTAGTCATGCTACCTGGTGAGAACATCACTCATTCTCTGTGTTCCTGGTTAGCAATTAGCAGGAGTATCGGCTGGGATGGTTACTGACACAGTTTGTATCAATCAGTTAAATTATATAGCACAATTTCAAAGTCAAACGTTGACAGACTACAGTGCTGCCCAGTGAAAGATCAAAGGTATATATCAGACACTTTGTTCCTGTATCTTCATCTAAATAACCAAAGTAACACAAATATGTGTAAACGGGACTCTTTGTTTCCTTGTCACTACAGAGATTAGATGAGGTATCTGAGTAATGGGAAAAATCAGGATTCAGATTTAAATTAATTCATTTATTTATTAAAAACCTAGCTAATCATGTGATTTCAATAATATTGAAGTTTGGAATAGATATTACAGTGCTTCACTGTATAATTTCCTGTGAGTATGTCCAGTTCAGTTTAAGTTTTTTGAACTTCTCTAAATCTGTTACCATACAGTGATATTTCTGTCTTTTAGGGGTCTTGGGTAATAACTGGAATGTATGGTATCAAAATAATCCAGTCTGCGCAGTGAGAGGATCTACTGTGCTCATTGACTGTCGATATGATTATCCACCTGGACACAAAGTGACGGAGATAATGTGGTGTCGGCAAGATATTGACTGTATTGAGACATCATATGTCTGTCACAGTGAAAATTTCAACCTAACTGAAGCCAAACCCAGTTCAGGACAGAGTGAGAACATGGAGCCTAATAGTCACAGGGCAAAATGTTTGGGAGACAAAAAGAATAACACTTTAAAGATAACTAACACTAGAATAACTGATGCTGGAGTGTACAGATTCAGGTTTAGAACTGATCGTAGTGGTGGACAATGGACCGGTCAACCGGGACTGAATGTACATGTTCATGGTAAGACTTTATTTTTTAATCATTTCTGTTTAGCTATTAGTTCATACAGTAAGGAACTACTGAATTTCTCATGCACAACCAAATAAATTCTCATTTTCTATTTATTTATGAACTACCTGTTAGAATATCTGCAGATTTAGAAAAATGTTCATTGTTGACCATAAGACTACATATGCCCACCATTTCAGTTCAGCTGCTTTTAATGTTATAAAGACCTGCTGAACATTTCTGACATTCAGATAAAATGATTAAAACACCATTTAGCTGTATACTGACACTATATAATTACTGAAGTCTTAGAAATAATCAGCCTTGATAAGGTATGAGTGTCACATTCAGGTATTATTGTAATTGATGGTCTAATACATACTGATATATTTTAGAATTGAGGGTGGTGATGACATCATCTGGAGTAAATGGTACATTAAGAGAAGGAGACTCTGTGAATTTGACATGTGACACAGGGAAGTGCCCTCAGAATCAATCAGAATTCACCTGGTTTAAGGACGAACAGCCACTGTCGGCGATGCAGCCCACACTTCAGTTTGAGCCTGTCTCCTACCATCACCTTGGAAAATATTCCTGTGCTTTAAAAGGACATACAGAGACTCTGTCTGACGTTTTCATACTAAATACTCAATGTGAGTATGTCACTTGATTCTTTAATTACAACATTTGCAGTCTATCTACAGCTGATGTTTTAGAAGAGTTTTAGTATGTTGTATTTAATTCAGGTAGCTGTTAATGTTGTCTGTATGATACAAAAAACTTGTTCTTTGTGTTTTCTTAATATTTTTACCTTTTATCAGTATGTTATGTTTTGCACTGTAGGTCTGTTACATTCACTCTGGAAATATCCTGTACTTTAAAAAGGTTATGAAGGTTGTAGTGTATCACACATGTGGCCGAAGATGGTTGTACGTGACCGGATAGACAAACATTTATGCCTTTTCCCCAGAATGCCCTGCACATCTGCAAAACACAGACACTCCTCACATAATGGCCGAGTTCCGTTCCTACAACTATGTCGATAAGCGAATAGGTCATTAACTGAGGATCCACCCCTTACCGATATTTCAAGCACTGGTAGTGGGTTTGTGTCAACAATCTTTAGCTATTTTGTCACCTTTGCATCATTTATATAATTTGCATATTTATAAGTGATGCGGGATGAGATGCTTAGATGCCACAGTACCGTTTCTCGTACAGCATACAATACCTACTTGTCAGAGAGCTCATAAGTCCAGGCGGTCGGTCTGAGCTGTACTCAGATTATCCAGTATTATACTGCAAAGTAACAGTCTCAGTGAAATTTAAGGTAATTGTTAATGTATTGGGAACTCACTCCCATACTATTGCCAATTACGCAAGACCAATGCACCTGACTGTGAAGATGCAAACTCAATGCACAGTCTAAGCCAAGTGCAGAAATCCAACCCACAATCCTGGAGGAGCAAAGTCACGATATCACACACTGGAACAACATGCTGCCCTCTGAATGGAGTTATTAAAAACAAAAATCTTGATTAAAGAATATTTACAACTCGTAATTTATCTACTCAAATTCTGAGATATAAAAACTGTCCCACATTAAACTAGAACAGAAACCCGACTGATGTGTGTAATTACAGTGAATTAAACAGGATTTGATGAACTGGTGATACAAATTTTTTAAAAACACAATTTTATTCTTGTCTCTACAGATGAATCTTACATGACCACAACATTGATTATCGTGGGGGTGGTATTGCTTGTTCTGATTGTTGTTTTTCTGGTGGCCATTGTTGTGAAGAGGTAAGTTTTATCATCACATACTGTTTCCTCTGTTTAAGACAAAAAACTGAAACAAAGAGAAAACGGCAGCATTCTTTTGGTAAACTGGGTTAACTTGCCTGTCTCACAGGGCGAAGGGCAGCCAGCTGAGCAAAGTGACATCAGGGACAGTGAGAACACAGGTTTAAATGACGCCTCTCAGTTCCGAAGTTTGAGTTTATTGAGACGGCGTCACTGGAGACCCTGTCTGTCCTATTTTCTGAAGACTGCAGATGAGCACGTGCATGGTCCTGACAAGGAAAGCACAAATCCCCCAAGCATGGTGCAGGAACTGGACGCCTCTCCCCAGGTGGAAGAAGTCAACTATGCTGCTCTTCATTTTAACACCAAGCCACCAGTGAAGCGGTATGGTTGTCAGCACTGTGAGCACGTCTTTGTACCTGCAGATCTCACTGCGTGATCTCGGCAGAGACGGTACTACAGTGCATTTTCAACACGGAGCTTCTGGCCTAGCAGCTCTTAAAATGCTCCTCTCCGTGTCTCCGTTCTCTCACATAGAGCTTGAGCCATATATGCATCGATGTTATGCTGCAGGGTGCCCACTTTGTGGACTCTGTCCAGGAAAGAGCCCCCATACCCGGCACTCAGGCCTTTTCCCATGTTTTCCCATCTCCCGGGGGTTTGCAATGCTGATCATGCGTTTGTTGTTCAGGCCTGTGGTGACAGAGCAGATGCAGCAGGAGTCAGTGATTTACAGCTCGCTGTTCACTGCTACAAACAGGTTAGACACCCAACCGTCTCTTCACTCAAAGTTCTTTCCTCTTTTGGCAGTTTTTAAATCATTACTGTTTGGTTTTTAGGGTGAAATGACCAAGAAGCACAGCAAGGCACACAGGAGGAGAAAAGCTGAAATCCATCCGCTCCTCCATATACCTTTACTGCCCTTGTCCTGGCTGAGGATCAGTGATGCCAGGTTGACCAGGCCCAGCCAAAACATGAGAACAGAACCCCATGCCTTGTGAGCAACCTCAGATGTTGCATCCAGGAGATGCCAGTCCTCCCAAAAGTTCCACGTCCCACCCAGAGTATCTGGCCGGATGCAGTGGAAGCCAAATTGAGCTCAACTTGTTTCTCTAGGACTGGAGGAGAGGTAGCATCACTCAGAGATTCTTGAGGAACACCAAGGGCCTCTATCGATCATATTTATTGCCCAAAGTGCTACTCCCTAATTACTAGTTCTTAAAGCTATTATTTTATTTTTTTACATCTTTTTTACCTTGTCTTGTGCACACAGAGGTGCTTATACAGAGTATTAGAGTATGCACATTTATGCAACTAGCTTATTGTTTTTTATTTTTTATATTTTCCCCCCTAACAGATTTCTTTATTTTTCCTTAGAATTGTACAGGTTATAGGTAACATTAAACCAATGACTAATAAATGTATTTCTTCAGGAGTAGGGTTGGTGACCATTGTTTAGTGCGACTGATTCCAAGGACATTTCATAAAGTAAAGTTACACTTAAGCAAGTATGTTTATACCAATATAAAATACTTAAAGTTTGAAAATCATTGTGCAAAAATAAGGAACATTAAAAATCCCCCATTATCACATACATCCAACAGTCACTAAGTGACCTGTTACTGTGTGACGTCACTTCCTCTGATGTAATATCGCTTAAGTGTAACTTCATAAAGTATGCCAGGAATCAGCAATACTTTCAACAATGGTCACCAATCCTGTTCCCGGAGATCTACCTTTATTATTTACTTTGTGCAATAAACAACCACTTAATGATCTGCACTCTCCTATAGTGAACCGATTAAGCTATAATGTATGTGATGTGCCTTATTTAATTTTAGAGTTATTAGTCCATGTGAGTATGCCCTGTGTTGGCACACCATCCTGGGTTGGCCTCTGCCTTGCGCCCTTAGGCTCCGGATCCCCTGCTACCTTGAATAGGATAAGCAAGTACAGAAAAGTTTGGATAGATAGATGTACATGTATGGAACATGTAAACATAATCTTCAGTTAATCAAAGCACACTTTTTACTATTTCTCTGTCTCGTGTTGTTCCAGACTTATAACAACAGTTATAAATCCTTCGTGCTATGAATGGACACTCGATCGGGGCGCCTGACTTCAAGTGAACGTGAAGTGCTCTTGCGACCATTCAAAAATTAATTAGAATTCGCAAGTAAAGAAATCTGCTAAACCAATATCTACTTACAGCTGAAATACTCTATTTTCGTAACTATTAACAAGACAAAACACAAACTGTGAAAAGGCTTGCATCGCAGACATGATCGATGTCCATCGCTTCAAGAACCTGTGATTAAAAGCCACCCGGCTTACTTTTGATAAAACACATCAAACTGAATATCGAATATGAGGCTAACTATCGTATATAACAAGAATGTTTTTGTAAGGCTTTTCAAGATTTAAGTAGACGTTTAATGAGCTGTACTCGCCACTATGTGTTCACGTAAGTGTGCTCAATGCCCTGCTTATCTAGTATGTAAAATACAATCTCTTCTGCGCTCATTATATGTTGTGCGAATAACATAATTATCTTGGGTGCACAAGTGAATTATTGTGTGCGCACAAGTTTATACGTTTAAATTAATTGTTCGTTCAAGATAATATATTGTGCGCCCAAGATAAAAAATGTCATTGTTTTTGTTACTACGCTGTCTCCGGATAAAACACAAGCTTTACTGCAGAACCAGCAAAGACCGTATTTCTATTCCGGTTTACACAAGAAGGGTGAGGTCAAACTACGCGCCCGTAAATACAGAAAAGTGTCTGAAAAGATGTCATCGGCACATTTACGCATCTAAAGAATATCAATTCCAGTGTCAGCATCGGTTTTAGTTGTTTTTTGAGTCCTCGAACCAGAGCTACTCCAGCGCCATGTTTTATCGACGATCTGCATTCTGCACTAGCCAGCCAATGACTATGCATGCAGCCGCAAACGGCAGTCACAACGACACCTGCGTCTGGGAGGCGAATGGCCCGATTACTTCTATGCCTTTACACTGCAGAGCGTAGAGAAAGACTAGTCACAACATTATGCACAAATAGTAACAGCAGATAAAAATTCTACAACTAACATTTAGCAAGAAAAAAATGAAAATAAAAAGCGTTACATATATATGGTAAATCAGAAATATTTTTAATCAACACTGTCTTCAAATCATGGATGAGGGAAACTTTTAATGTCTGGGTAAAATAATAAACCTTGATTAAAGCGTAATTTTTCAGCTTTCTAATTTAGTGTAGCTGAAGACTTCCTAAAAATATTGTAAATTATTACACATTATCTCTCTGAATCTTTGTTAAACAAAAAACCTAAACAGCAACAGGACTGACAACCCCCCCCCCCCAACACACACACACACACACACACACCTTAAAAACAAAAATACAATGTAAAATATTTAAGACCACCCACTTATTTGATTGACTGTGATGATGAACTATGAACTCAATGAGTCCTCTGGTGTCTCTTTAGGTGTCCTAACAGACTGAAGCTCTTCCCACACTGAGTGCACTGGTAGGGCCTCTCCCCTGTGTGAGTCCTCTGGTGTCTCTTTAGGTCT
>JAODLC010000123.1:31734924-31754360 GCA_026781145.1 Hippopotamyrus pictus | reverse complement strand
GTCTTTAGGTCTCCTACATGACTAAAGCTCATCTCACACCAAGTGCACTGGTAGGGCCTCTCCCCTGTGTGAATCCGCTGGTGTATCTTTAGGGATCCTAATTCAGAGAAGCTCTTCCCACACTGGGAGCACTGGTAGGGCCTCTCCCCTGTGTGAATCCGCTGGTGTGTTTTCAGGTGTCCTAACTGACTGAAGCTCTTTCCACACTGGGAGCACTGGTAGGGCCTTTCCCCTGTATGAATCCGCTGGTGTATCTTTACGTTTCCTAACTGACTGAAGCTCTTCCCACACTGGGAGCACTGGTAGGGCCTCTCCCCTGTGTGAATCCGCTGGTGTGTCTTTAGGTCTCCTACATGACTAAAGCTCATCTCACACCAAGTGCACTGGTAGGGCCTCTCCCCTGTGTGAATCCGTTGGTGTATCTTTAGGGATCCTAATCGAGTGAAGCTCTTCCCACACTGAGTGCACTGGAAGGGCCTCTCCCCTGTGTGAATCCGCTGGTGCGTCTTTAGGTCTCCTACATGACTAAAGCTCTTCCCACACTGAGTGCACTGGTAGGGCTTCTCCCTTGTGTGAATCCGTTGGTGTATCTTTACGGATCCTAAATAACTGAAGCTCTTCCCACATTGGGAGCACCGATAGGGCCCTTCCCCTGTGTGAATCTGCTGGTGTATCTTTAGGGAACCTAATTGACTGAAGCTCTTCCCACACTGGGAGCACTGGTAGGGCCTCTCCCCTGTGTGAATCCGCTGGTGTGTATTTAGGTGTCCTGTATGACTAAAGCTCTTCCCACATTGGGGGCACTGATACGGCCTTTCCCCTGTATGAATCCACTGGTGTCTCTTTAGGGCCCCCATCTGACTGAAGCTCTTCCCACACTGTGAGCAATGGTAGGGCCTCTCTCCTGTGTGAATCCACTGGTGTTTCTTTAGGGCCCCCATCTGACTGAAGCTCTTCCCACACTGAGTGCACTGGTAGGGCCTCTCCCCTGTGTGAGTCCTCTGGTGTCTCTTTAGGTCTCCTAACAGACTGAAGCTCTTCCCACATTGAGTGCACTGGTAGGGTCTCTCCCCTGTGTGAATCCGCTGGTGTATTTTATGACTGCTCTTTATATTGAGTGTCTTTTCGGTCTGGGATTCCTGCCGTGCTGTAGAAGTGGATGAACTTGCTCCTTCCAGGGTACCGAGTGTGTTGGTACTGGGCTGAGCAGTACTGGGGCCAGCAGAAGTTGGGAAATGCTGGGATGTATTTACAGATCCAGCCCTCCGTTGTTTGACATACTCCTCAGGGTGAGATCTTTTGATGTGTCTCTGCAGGAAAATCTCTGCTGTGAAGGAGAAGGGACACTGAGAACAGGGGAATCCTTGGGAGGATTCCACCGCTCTCCTTGCTGGGGACAAGATAGAGACAAGCCAGTCAGTACTGAGATAGGACAGGGTTAATAGAAATAAGAAAAAAAGCATGTGAAACACAGATACCTTCTGAAGAGCACTTGTTATTCCACAAGTAATCAAAGGTGATGCCCAGATCCTTGGCATAATCTTCCCCGTACCATACCAGGAGCTCCTGCCCGGGGGCAATGGGCTTGCAGCAGCGATACAAGATGTTCCCTTTGTGCTGGAAGGCCACCAGGTTCTGCTCCTCATCATCACGGGCACAGTTCACATACCTGACAGACAGGCAGAGGCGGGCATTACCAGTATACATACCATATGTATGTATGTATGTATGACTGCAGCACGGACAGAGACTCAGTAATGCTGTCATCTCACCTCATCCAGTTGGAGTGTGTTTCTCTCCTGGCATCAATGTATGTCTCACACTGTTTGCCCTTGTAAACCTGAAACCACAGGCCTGTGAGTAATAGATATCACCCAACTCAAGTTACGCCAGTAAAGAACCTTCAATTGATCAGTCAGATACCTAACTATAACTATATTCCTTCAAATGTACAGAAGGCTAATGCAAACTGTGTTTTCAAGGCTGCAAATTAATAAGACATGAAATCCTCATGTGGTTATATTATAAGCCTTCCTCACTGTTGCATGCTTAGTCTCACCACCCAGGAGTAGCCGCTGTCAATGGCCTGCTCTTTGTCCGTGACTTCTCCTTCATAGGGACCGTAATGCACTCCTCTGGGTACAGTCTGCCCCTGGTTAAACACCCCTTGGCCTGCCCCAGGGATGCTGGATGACCGAACCTCTAAACCAGGGGGCAGGGTAAGGAGGGCCCTGTCAGGGATCCCCATGACTGCAGGAGAGTCAGAGATGAAGACAGGAGGTCCATGGACCTCACACTGCTCAGTGAAGAAGGACATGCAATCCTCACAATCTAATGAAGAAAGAACAGGAATATGTATTACACACAGTAACAGAGTAAATACTACACCAAACCCTAATACAAGAAAACAAACAAGAAAAAGGGGACACCACACGGCTTTGTTAGGGCTGATTCATAATTTCATGCATACTGAGGACATGGCCACTATGCTGTGAGTAATTTTCCAGAGGTGGAAAGTTCAGGTATACAAAGTACAAATCCAGACCAAGATTTTGCTTCAACCAACCAGCTGAGTATGAAGTGTCACATTCACAAAGTTCTCAACTCGTTTGAAAATTCTGGTCAGCAGAGGAATTCTGGAAATACCAGCATTTATATGATTCCTCACTACGGGGTTATAATGACTCACAGATGGCCGTAAGCTAAAACAAAACATGTTCAAAACTGCAATGTCATATACCTGTTTATGTCATTGCATGCTATGAGTACCCATTAGTCTGTCATTTTTAATGGAACTTCCGTACCACACTTCATGAACCCGCAGGTTTGTTCTACAGTGCTACCCCAGGCCTGGCGTTAAAGCACATAGTTGCGGGGCAGTTTGGCGCCATCTGGATAGTCCGACGTGCCTGCAGTAAGTATAAACCAGCCTTTGTGAAGGGGTATTTCCTTCAGCTATAAACCACTCACAGAGGTAATCATCATCTCTCAGCTCCTCTCCCTCGCTGTAGAGTATCTTTGGTGTGTTGCGCAGATTACGACCACGTCTGTAGCCGGTCATGTTCACAGTCTGCTGCCCACAGTGCAGGCTCTCTGACATACCTGAAGTGCACAGAGTAACACGACACTGGTAGATTGACTGCTGGACATAGAAGTACAAACTTCATAACCTCCAAATGTACCAAAACAATTGCTGTTTTGGCTGTACATGTCAGTACTCGGAACTGCCTGGGTTTGGAGGTTTCACACTCAGTTTGCCTCTCCTACTTTGATTCTCATCACGATTTTTCAACAGAAGAGAACCAGTCAGCTTCACAGTCACATCCTGAAATACTGCACCCTTCATCTTCCATTACAAAAACCAAATGACAAGGCAGAATGACTTGATTTAATCAGATTATACAGGAAGTTGTTTTTGTTTGTTTTTTTTTTTTATCAGAAAAACAAGAGCAGAAATCAATTATTATTAAATTAATTTTCATTTTGCAGATTATACAGCATTTAGTTACGTCCTCTTCAGACTGCTTTTCAGATTAACAATTAAAAAATAACGAACCATTTTAGAGTGTACAAGTGACATTGGTGAAGAGTCTCACTGGCACTCCATTTTAACTTGTGGGGGTTATTTGTGGTGCTCTCACCCATACATATCAGGTATTCCTGCTCCTTTATTTTAACCTCTCTGACACCCTGCTGGGAAGGTTTCTGGTAGAGATGCACTGATTGAATCGGCCAGCTATCGGTATAGGCCATATATATATATCAACAATAGGCCATCAATGGTTAAAAATGAGCCTGCATTTACCACTGATAAAATCCATTAAAATAATCCATACTTTATTCATTAATTTAAAGAAGATAAATTATTATTTAAAAATTGTACCGGTAACTGAATGCAATTAATGTTAGAAATATATAAGTTGAATACTGTTATAAAATATAATACTGTTGCTGTATGCCAGGGTTGGTATTTTCCTACCATAAAATAAATACTCTTTGATTTTTTCCATATTTTGGAATGGCATTTATTTATTTGGGTGGGGCGTCCCTTTAAACTTAAGTAGAACTAGGGTTGTAAAGGGGCGGAAAGTTTCCGGAAACTTTCCAACCCATGGGAAGTTTAGCTGGGGAATTTTGGAAATATTCCAAGTTGGAAACTTTGCATGGGAATTACTGGGAATATATGGGAATTAACTGGAAAATTCCCAAAATTTTGCATCCCTAAGTAGAACCCTGCCAAAACAATTGGTATCTCTGTAAGTTTTCTAAATAGGTTATTGGTATCAAACAGCAATTTCCTTATCGGTGTATCACTAATTTTTGGTTGGTTTTACTGCTGGCAAATGTCAGCTTACAACAAAATCAAAATGACACCGTGTGCCTGTTAAGCAGTGTTACAATGCACAGCCAGAAAGGGCCTGCATTGAGCAAACAGACCCTCCTTTCCTAGCCTGTGACATGTGACTCTGATCCCACAGCAGGGGTTCTGCTGTGATTGGACCATCCAAATTGAGGCTGGAAACTGCTGGATGCTGAAGACACAAAGGAGCCTTTCTGGTAGACTGCACCACCTTGGGGCATTTCCACAACGCTCTTATTTATTGTTTGGGTCACCCCTATGCTCTAATGACGTTGATGAGTGCCTGACACTTTGTGTAAAAGTATGACCTGTCATGGTGGGAGCCCTGTGGAATGTCATTGTCAGATGTCAGATTGGCTGTTTCACCTCGTCTTTCTGTGTTGCTCGGAAGCCTTCTCAGAAGGTGGGGAGTCCACTCCTCCTCTGAATCACTGCGTTTATCATCACCTGGCCCCTCTGCCGTTATCCTCCTAGATCGGCCTCGTCTCATGAATGCTGGTGTAGTGGAGTTTAGCCCTAGAGAAAACGGGGACAGTTGATGATTGTCATGCTCTTGTTATTTGTGTGACCCCAACACCGATGCACAAAATCTACCAATGGCCAACATAGCCTGGTGGTTCCTCTTCATGTTCCTGTAGCGCAATTTTTCCCATCTCTGAAGCCGCACCCATTCAGCCTTGGAGAAATGGGCCTGGATTTCTGTGTAATCCTCCTGTGTGGGGACAGAAGCCTCCATGATGCTACTTCATGCTTGACAGGACAGGCACACTGACACTGAAAAACCACAGCACTTGCTGGCCATGTTATGCAATGTTACATTCAAAACCAAGGCTCCAATGCATGTATTAAGTACGAAAGGGTGTTTCCACTGAAGGCTGAATGTATTATTCCCAGAAAATCATGGGATCCATGGCAAACAAGGCCTCACTTCCTACACCTGATTGATTTGTTTTGATTTTTGAACTGTCAATACAAAGGAGTGTAGCCCTGTGCTTTTTGTTGGTTGGTTTGAAGATTTTGAGTGTCGGAGTCAAAGAAGTCGCTAGTGAGTGCTGAAATTTTGTTTTTGGTTGGAAAGGTTATTAGGATAAACTTTATTTATCCAAGGGGAAATTCTTAAAGGTGAACAGTATTTTGTTTTTCTTTCATGTTGTCCTTCCTTTTTATCTAAAAAACAAAACCAAGAAAAAAACAACATTCTCCTTCAATGCATGCAGTATTTTGATACCCAAATGGGAAAACACTATGAGCAAAGATTTTGATTGAGACCTATAATATCCCTGTTTGCAAACTATACAAGAGTTTAGGTTATGATGTTGCACAGAATCCCAGAACACCTAAAAGCAAAACATTCAGGTAAAAAAATAGCCAGACAGTGGTATACATAAGATAAAACTATCACAATTTTCAGTATATATTTAATTGAAGGGTTATATTTTCCATGTTTAGTGTACTTTCAGTGGTTGTCAAGCTGCTGTTTTCATAGCCATTTGCCAAATAAGTTTTAGAATTTAGACCAGTAATGCAGTCAGGATTAAACTTTTTCCATCTGCTTGCTGCATGCATGTGATTATATGTACATGTGGAATATCCCATTAGTCATGAAGGTGTGCATTAAAATAATTGTTTGAAATATCTACTTATAATTTTATTGCCATGCTTGCAATCAGTTGCACATGCTTGCAACCAGTGTTTTTATTGGAAATTAATTATCTGTACATCACAAGTATAAGTTAAACCATATTAAAGTATGGATCTTTTTCATGAACTAGAATCTTGGAAAAAATAAATCCCAGTGAAATACAGGGCTTGTTTTTTGTGTAGTGTAATTGACATGGATTTTTAGGTATATTAAAATTGTCATTTGTTGGCTGATTTGATATTTTTAACCATTATCCCCTAATAGGTAAAATTGCTCAATTACTTGACAGTTCTCCTGTTTTTATCTCATCTTGGTAACTCTTGCCTTGGATCTGATGAAACACTTCCGTTTATTACAGGAATAAATGGTAATAAAACAAAAATGATTACTTCAGAGGCAAAATTGACAGTTTAAACAATGAAGTTGTATAATTTGTAGTATAATTTTAATCTTCAACCTAACTTTAAATACTGGAAATGTTACAGTAATGAGTTTGTCAGAATGACCTATTTACTCTAGTGATAATTCCACAATAATTTTGGGATTCAACGTATAAATATTTTTAATATTAGATGTAATTAATCACAGAAAACTCATTATTTTTAATCAATTCACAGAACTAACACAATATATAAAACAGTGATATATATCACTGTTTGCTGACAATCAGATAGAATACCCAATTGAAGGTGCTGGCATGGAATCTGTGTTTACTGATTATGCCTTTAGTAATACCATGTGTATTCTGTTTTTGCAACATTCTCCAAGTCCATGGAGCACAGGATGTTTCTGTGAAGTGATGGTTCAAATATTATGAAAGATCAAAACTTTTCAGTTAATTGACTTGATCTTTTAGAAAGCCGGTTCAGAGGGGTGAGGGGTAGGCACCAGAATGCTGACATTAAATTTTGCCAGCGGGGTGGTTACAGGCCAAGCCTTTGTCACTTCAGGTTTTACAAACTACTTAAAGGGCTACTGAACTTGGCTAAACAGTCCAGTTCTTCTGTGATTTGACTGACTTGTTTCTTTGGTTGAAAGACTCATCCAGCCGTTTCAGAATAACATTAATAACACATGCATGATGATAGGAGACTGACCAATCAGCACATAGAACTCCGTGCTTAAGTGAAATACAGGTCCTTTTAATTGAAATGGTAGTTCATAAATCCTATCATAACTCAAAGTGTCCTCCCTAACATGAATTACCTGGTTACCCGAATACCCGAACTGTAACATACATTTAAAATACTAGGTAGAAAAATCTATAGTTCAGTGTTCAAGTATTCTTACAATGAAACGTTCTTAAAAAAACTAAGTTTCAGTACGGATTCGCACATTCTTAACGCACATAATTAACCTTTCAGCAAATAATTCGGCTGTAATAACTCGGTGGTTGTGAAAGCCTCATTTCACCCTCACCAGTAATAATACCTTTATATACAGCAATCCCTCTATGTTTTTGAGTTTGTTTTAACTTCGTTCAAACCGAGTCTACCTGAAAACTACTGCGTTTCACCCCTTGTTAACTGATCGATTACAGCCTATCTGCAGATTTCTTTGACTACATAATATACGTGTAGCCTCCACATTCTTCTTTAACATGCAATTGAAAATGGTTAATTATTTTTTCCATCTTAATGATATGTGGCCTAGACAATGAAACTACAGTGAAAGGTATCAGTTATGTAACTTTGCTGGTATGATGTCAGAATGACTATCAACAGGTGTCTTAACTAGTATTTTTGCCGATTACCGCACGCGCCACTCCGACTTCCTAGATGAGGCGCAGCTGCCGCGAGGCATGAGCCGCGCGCCCTGGCAGTGTGACCACTCTAACTTGACATGGGCGTCTAAATAAAAACTAATACTTTCCGCGGCCGCGACGCACACGCCACGTGTCCAGTGTGTTCCGGGCTTGACACGTGCCTCACGTGGGTAATGTGGCTTTTTTAACATATTAACATGGTCGCATGTACCTGTTTTTCTAGCTGCCTTACCTCCTCAGAGGAACTCATGCCCAAAGCCCTTTCCTTCCTGTACTCGCTACCAAGCCGCAGTTCCTACCTGTAATATGTAATGAAATATGTTAAATAGTCTTCTATAACTAAAGGACAGCCCGCAGAATCGAATACTTGCTAGCTAAATTAGCAGTCTCAGCAAGTAAACCCCAAAAACGTCTTACTATCTTAATGCCTGTAACTGGAAAATTCTTTCCCCCCACAGTATTTTACTGCGTCGGCCGTGATTGAACTCAGGACGGCAACGTTCAATAAAACCCGCCACCCGCCGCAGCCTGAGGGAATAATGAAGGCTCTTCCCGCCAATTCGCTCCCCTCATGCGCCGTGTCTTGATTGGAGGGCAGCGAATGAGCCCGCCCGCGAGACGTGATGGTCCTGGAGGCCGCTCTGAGTTACAAATGAAATAACTAAACATAAGGAAACATGCGGGTTATTTTAAACAAAATATTAAAACATATTACTGGTGTTGTGGTAATCACTTAATGACTAACAATCATGTAGTTTTATGCAAATTCAACGGATGTCCTGAGAACATAATATACTTCATTCAGGGTACTGAGTTAATTTAACGCAGATCGCACGAGGGTGAAGTTGACTAATAGAGGATGCTGTTTCCACAGAATCCGGTAGAGGGCACCATGTACGTAAAATCCAAGGCTCCAAGAATATTTTCACCTTTCCATTTTGCTAAGAAAATAGTTCTAATGTTTTTTTTATTATTAAATAAAATTAATTACATTTGGAATCTGATTTGTATGCTGTTTGATTCATTATTATTATTATTATTATTATTATTATTATTATTATATATTTCACTGTACGTTTTTCAGTTTGATGCCCTCTGAAACTGCTACTCCTTCATTAAGATTTAGTATACAAACACTGCGTTTTCTATGCAGATTAAAGGCTTCATATTCATAGTTTCCCCACAGGGGAAGTGTGTTTGCCAATTACGCAAGTGTGCTTGCGGCAGCACATGCTGTGCAGATTATGATAAAGACATTTTAATAATACAAAATAATGCAGTGTAGCACCAATGGAGCGCATGTCCCAGCGTGTCCCAGCATGCCACACGTGCAATTATAAATAGCCCTTGTCGTATTGTTCTTGTTGTTTGCACTGTCACCTCACACATCTGGAACGTGGGTTTGAGTCTCAGCCAAGGTTCCGTATGTGTTGAGTTTGCTTGTTCTCCCCATGTCATTGTGGTTTTTCCTCCAGATCCTCTGGCTTCCCTCCTCAGTCCAAAAACATGCTGAGGCTTATTGGTGTTACGAAATTGCCTGTAGATGTGAATGTGTTCTGTGATGGGTTGGTGCCCCATCCTGGGTTATTCCTTGCATTGTGCCCATATCTTCTTGGATAGGTTCTGGACCCCTCATGACCCTGAATAGGACAAGCAGTTTCAGAAAATGAATGGATTAAATGGTTAGCATACCCACAGTGTCACACCTGTCAAGCTCCATGTGTATTGAAAGGACAGGGACACTGAGATGTGTGGTTATTTACAAGACTGAACAAGATTGCAAAGGCAGTCAGGGTAAACTTCTATACATACATAAATTGTAAGCAAATGTACTATATTAAATAAATTTGAAAGCGTACATAGACTATACATTACCACTGTATTACTCCCATTTTTGAATTAAAAATTAATTTAAAGATTTAAGGCAGCCCATTCAAGGGAGTACTTAAAGAAAGGTTTAGGATGGCCAAGAGTTGGATTTACATAGCCACAGACAACCATTAATAAGGCAGGATTGCTGAATTAGATTTTAACGCAATGCCTGGTAATAAAAACAAAGAACAAAGTTAGAACGTGAACAAACTTTAAATGACTTTCATAATTCAGACTGCAACAAGCCTGGATTCAGTGCTGCATCCAGCAACTACACAATGCAGTAATTACGCTGGCCACAGGAAGTCTTAAATTGTCACCTTATTTATTTGTCAGGTATTTATCAAGTTTGCTAGTTCTGACATGTCCAAGATGTCATCTGCAGAATGCGGGCAAGCTCTCCTTCAGGATTGAGTGGCACGTCCTACAATGTGTACAAGAACTGTCCAAAACTCCTGCTACGACTATTGAAGATCTTATTGATTATCTGGACAAGGGGTAGGATCCATGAACAGTGGAGAGTGTTGTTACGTTATCATCATACTGGGTAAGTATCGGGTAAGTATGAATTAAAAGTAATAGACAAAGAGCAGAGTCATGTTCATGTGTTTTACTCTAGAACCAAACAGGAAGTCAGCCCCCTGTGTCCCATCTAAATGGGTCCCAGCTGCAACATCAATATAACTCAACTATATTCTTTACATAAGTGGCTGAAGGGATGTGGGTCCCTAAGGATAAGAAGCCCAGCAAGATAGACCAGTTCCATATTACCTCCCTGTTGAGCGTCGGCTGAGCACAATCCTTAATAATAACAGCTACATTGGCATGTCATTCTAGAGAGGAGGCATTTCAGGGATGCCTGGCTGCTTGGGGGACACTGGTGTGGTAATGCAACTCATTAGGGAGGCCAGAGAGAATAGGTGTAATCTAGCAGTGCTGCGTCTCAACTTCACTAAAGCACCATTCCACACACGCTGGGGCAATTCACACTGGCAAAGTATCATGTTCCTTACAGAATCAGAGACCTCATTTCTGACTACTACACCAACTTCAGGATGACAGTCTTATCAGAAGCAATTACATCAAGCTGGTACAAAGTAAAGATTGTTATCATTGCAGAGTGTACCATCTCTGTGATCCTCATCTCCCTGGCCATGAGCATGTTCGTAAAAGTCTGTTGAATCTGTGTAAAGAAAAACATAATCTGTTCAGCACCAACCATCCATCAGGGTGTTAATGGATGACCTTACAGTCACCGCAAAAACAGTTCCAGGCTGCAGATGGATACTGCTGGGATTGGAGAAAGTGACTGGGTGGGCCTGCATGTACTTTAAGGCAGCCAAGTTAAGATCGCTGGTTCCAAAAGGCAAGATAGACAACAAGTTCAGGTTCAACATCAGAGGTACAGCCATCCCAACAATTACAAGCCTGTTAAGAGCTTTGGAAAGCTTTTTGACAGCACTCTGAGGGACACAGCCTCCTGCTCTGAGCTGGAGGCTGGCTGAATGCAGAGGACAGATCTGGGCTGCCATGGCCCCTCCTCGTCTGTGAAGCTCTGATATTGGCAGTTGAGATCATAGAGAGGGGAGTCAGCGACCACCTTATGTCTGAAAACGGCATAAATCCTGAGCAGCATTGCCCTCTATGGACAAACAAACTCCAACTACAACTCAAGTCTTTGAGAAGGAGTTCAGGATGTTAAGAGCCAGGGAAGTGGTACAGTACTGAGACCCCAAGATGATCCGTAGGTGGCCAAAGCAGGGACTGAGGTAAGAATTGCCAGGAAGTGGAGTGAATTTCAGCAAGCTGAGGAAAGACTGTGTCACAAGAGGCTGGTGAGAGTAGTAACACAAGGACAAGCAGAACTGGGTTCCTTTTCTACTCCCCATATCAACACCAGCAAGAAGAAAGAGGAGCATTAGGAGTAGATGCTGCCAATAAATGAATATGAGCAACAGGGATTCCTGATGAGATGGGAACATGCAGGTGATGGGAAGGTGAACTGGGCGCAGCTGTGCAAGGCGGAGCTGTGCAAGGGGGAGCCGTGCAAGGGGGAGCCGTGCAAGGCGGAGCCGTGCAAGGGGGAGCCGTGCAAGGCGGAGCCGCACCGCATAAAATTTCTTGCCCAGGCAATATATGATGTGCTGCTTAATCTATTGAACTTGTCCGCATGGGGCAAATTGGTGTCACCAGTGTGTCTGCTGTGCAGCAAATGAGGATCCCTTGAGCACATTCTCAGGTGCTGTCCCAAGGCGCTTGGAGAGGGAAGGTACTGATGGAGACTGGAGGCATCAGCACAGGACTGGAGTGTGTCAAACGAGCCCACCCCTCCAAACTATTGCCTTTATTAGAGCTGTGAAGGAGCCCCAAACTCATTGCAACAACATCTGCAAACATCCTGGCCTCCGATAGGGATTGGCAAATGTTGGTGGACCTAGAACTACAACTGAAGTTCCCCATTCACAGTCACTACACCTTGACCGGACATTGTCCTCATGCCCAAATCTATCAGGCCAATCGCTTCTGCTGGAGCTGACATTTCCTTGGGATGGCTATGTGGAGGAGGCTTATGAAAAAGAAATACTCAAAGTATGCAGGACTTGTCACCGACTGCCAGTCGTCTGGATGGAAGGCAGAGTGTCTCCCAGCAGAGGAGGGATGCAGGGGTTTTGCAGTCTGCTCTCTTGTAAGAGCCTTCAGTGATTTGGCATTGAGGAAGAGAGAAGGATCTGCAGTACTACCGAAAACAGGGAGAGCTTCGAGTTGGCTGTGGCTCAAGCGAGGCGAGCCATGGAGTCAGAGTAGCCAGCCATCTGGACACAAGCTGCGGTCTGATCAGCCCCAGCCGAGTCACCTGGAGGAAGGTGTACGATGTGTATAAGCTGAGGAACATCCCTGAAAATGTGTCCAGAATCATCAGTAGCTATATTTGCACAGGTAGAATCTGAAATCAAAGGTTTTATACCATTTACAAATCTGAACTTTTGAGCTTTTTACACTGTTACTGTACTGAACCATGTGTTATGCAGTTAAGGATAGAAGAGATTATCCTTCAATCTTGCACATTATAATTCCTGTAAGTACAGATGTTGTACTATTTAGTCTGTAAATGAATGAATGAATGAATGAATGAATGAATGAATGAATGAATGAATGAATGAAAAACTGACTATAAGTACAGATGATTTGTTAGTAAATGTTTTTATTGGCAGTAGGTGGCTCCTGCTGCTTCACCTCCAGGTAATTCATGTTCTTTCTGTGTTGTTTCATTCCACAGTTTGAAGACACTCAATTAGGCAAATAAGTGTTTCTAAATTTTCCATTGTGTGTCTGTGTAGCACCGTCCCCCCAGTACCACAGCTCTGCATAATGAATGGAATATGTATGGGAATACGATGCGTTCCCCTCTGTTTTTGCGTGTTTTCCCCAGCACTCATGACCTTAATGGATAAAACACAATTATTAATTACTGATCTAACAAGTGTTCCCTGCTAATCTGTAAATACACATGATTTCAGGATTGTGATTCTCCCACCTGCTTTTGTTCAGGAAAACATAAAAACAGGAACACTGATTAAGATATTATTTATGCCTGCCTAGTTTTACCGAGGGGGCAGCAAGGTGGCGCAGTGGTTAGCACTGCCAGGGTTTGAGTCTCCACCAGGCAGTCCAGTCTCTCCTCACACACAGTCCAAAAACATGCTGAGGTTAATTCAAGTTACCAAATTGCTCATAGTTGTGCATGTGTGTGAATGGTGTGTGAGTGAGTGGTGTGTGTGTGAATGGTGTGTGAGTGTGCCCTGCAATGGGTTAGTGCCCCGTCCAGGGATGTTCCCTGCCTTGCCCGTGTAAATTCCAGGATAGGCTCCAGGACTCACCCATGACCCCAAATAGGACAAGTGGTTAACGAAAATGGATGGATGGTTTTCAGTAAGGCTACAAGCCTCATAGTTCTATACATAAATCGGCTCATTGCTTGGAAGTAGAAGCAGAACTTTGTCTTTTGTTTTCTTACCGGATCTGTATTCATTTACCATTTTCAAGACTTGTGGCCAATTCACACTTCACTTTTCTGAGTGCACTTTGTCGTGCACAAGATGACGTGACATAAGTTTTGTAATCGGGGGTTTGTGCCAGATGACTGCAGACAGTGTGCATGTAGTCTAGACTAGTTATGTTCTGTGGAAATCATGTGTGTCGACTGCGATAACTGACTAGGTATTCCCACTAGGTGGCAGCACTGATTTTCACAGAGGAGTGGTCAACTAAGAATGGGTAGAGGAAGAAAGAGCAGTTTTTCTAGTAGTCATGGTAAGCGGCTGTATGAGGAGGTGCAGGACTTCCCACACACCTCATTTTTCATACTGTCCAGGCATTTTATTGCTCTCTTAGTGAGGTATTACTGACATACGGGTGTAATCAAATGATCTGGGGCTGAAAACCTTCTGATTTCCATAAAAATTTTAAAGTGATAAAGTTGGTGAGTTAAAACACACACACACACATTTCATTGTTCAGATTGATCATGGGATCATGATTTTTCCAGGATGACGAGAAGGTGAGATGAAGCAACACTCCACGTGCCAGATGTCATGACAACAGCCTTAATCGCTGGCTTTCCCGTCTTGTGTCGTATGACCCATGGTAGGTATGCAGTCTTTACCCCGCACCTCACTTTGTGTTTCACTGAGTCACTCTATTACCACTTAAATTTTTTCCCCCATTTATTTCACCTCATCATTCCACTAAGTGATGATTTAATATCTACTTCACCTCAACCAGTAAACCAATAATACAATTGAACATGTAGGAGCGGAAGACCTGCTCAGCTTTAGCCTGTACTAGTGTAACCTTGTGGTACACGCCATTTCACACCCCCACAGTACACGCCATTTTACACCCCCACAGTGCATCCAGTTTAAATTTCTTCTTTGATCTGACCTAACACCTGGTCTCAATTTCAAAAAGCATAAACCATCCAGATTGCAATACTGACCAGGATAAGACAGATTAAAAGATTTGATCCATCCATCCACATTGACCCCTATCTCCTTATTTCCAGAAAATCCATTATATAGCCTATGAGATGTCTTAAATTTATTTTTTACAAAAATATTTCAGGAGTTAGAAAAGGTGGCTTTCATTTAATTTTTTTGCACCCGCTCTGTGCACATATTTATGGATTCTTAAATATATCTGGATATCTAAACAAATCAGTGAAAGAATGTCAGTGTCCACGTGGCAAACATGTATAATTCGGTGTGCTGGTCAGGTGTAACGTATAATTTGGTGTGCTGGTCAGGTGTAACATGTATAATTCGGTGTGCTGAATACACAAACTCTCTGGTGATACGAGTAAACCAGAGGAGACCATCAACAGCACAAGACCTGAAGACAGAGCTGATTGTGATAGAAGGACCACAATTTAGCCACAGATTTCTGGGCGTTTATCAGCAACAAAACGTATTTAAAACCTTAGTATGGACAGGAAGGGTTTTGGCGGGGAAGGAACTGGAATGGACACGGAGGACCACATCTGGAAGGTGATGAAACGATGACCCTTTCAGAGTGGCAGCAGCAGGATAAGGACAGAGCAAGGAAACATGACGCAGCAAAGGGCTGTCCTTCCCAAACGGGATTATTACTGTGATCAGAATGGGGCCCAGCCGTCCACAGCAGGGTGCTACAGTCAGACGAAAACAGGGAGACAGGAGCGATGGTGCCATTGTCAGGACTTCCACATGCGCTGAAGGCCAAGAAACAAGCTACAACGCTGTTTACAGCAGTAATTAGAACGGCAAACCTGATGTAAAACCACCGGCTTTAAAGGGATCCGAGAGGACAGCCGAAAGGCCGCTGTTAGAGTCGTTTTGGGGGTGGGAGGGCTGTCTTTAGGGAGAAAGAGGAAAAACCACCCCCCACAGTACTATCTGTCAGCGAGTGCCCCCGCTTCACAGCAGGAGAGTGAGGAACGTGGTGTAGAGGGTCACCAGGAGAGAGAGGGGCGGGCCAAAGGGGCAGGAGGATAAGGTCGTGGCCGAGTCAGATGTACAGGAGCACACCTCGTAGCTGCTCTCAGCGTGGTCGGCATGGTTACGGGCCCGCGGGTGTGTCCTCTCTGTTACGTTAGGCTCCGTGGCGGGCGAGTCTGACTGCATGTCTGTACAGAGTAGCCAGTCCCTCCCCACGGAGCGTGGGAAACCCGGCTCCACCTCCATGGCACTGTCCTGAAGTTGCCAGTACTCTGTACCCTTGAAGAAGTAGGAGGAGCCTGTGGGACAACGAGAATGGGCGGTGAGAGGTGCCTGTCTTTGCATCTCCATCAGGCTAATAGTCAGGCTACCCTTCCCATGCCGCTTGGCCAGGCTGAGGGAGTCAAAGCCTGTCGCAATGCTTTCTGACTGAAGATGTCCGTCCTGCATTTCAATTAGAAATGTATCTGATTACAATCAAATCAAGCTTTTGTTATGTAAATCTACTTCTGCATTCTACTATGTTTCAGTGTTCGTATGAATATGGTGTGTGTGTGGATGTGCTGAGCAGCACGGCAGATGGGCTTGTACCGTCTGACCAGCGCATGGCGTCGTCCAGTTTAGGGGGTACGCCCTTCCACAGAGCCATGTCTTTGGGGTACCCCGCATCCATCTGCCGCAGGTGGTCGTCAAAGCGCCAGTACTGGTTGTCCTTGAAGAAGTACGTCTTGTCGTTGTGGAGCCACACGAAGGCAGCATCCACGCCCTCCATGGGCAGGCCGAAATCGCTGATCGGCCGGGGGTAGCCCTCTTCTGCGTGGTTGTCTTTGAAAACCCAGTACTTGACTCCTGCAGAAAGAAGATCAGTGAACAAACACAGAGCCTGCAGGTAAAAGCAGAGCAGCGAGTCACATGGTACAGTATGTGAATGACCGCTGTTTCTTTAATTTCCTCTGTCTGACACTGACATTGACGTAGTTACATGCCCCGGAATCTGCGTAGTCAGGTAGTTGTTTTCCTTCGTGTCCGACGGCAGAGCGGTTTCTGTGTTCAGCTCAGACACATTTTTCAACGAGCTTGCAGCGCTCCATGTGAGAGTGAGCAATGTTTGATCCTTCAGAGTTGCAGTTTGCACCCTTTGGCAAGCAGAGTGAGGTATGTGATGTGATGTAATTAATGTAATAGTAAATGCCTGTTCCAAAAGCGTCAAATGTTCATGCAAGTTTCCACTTAAAGACATTCGTGCATTCATTTATAGTTTAAATTTGAAGCAACGAAGCCCCTTTTTTGTACACGAGTTTGCTACTTGAAGGATTGGATGCAATCTTTATTGTTATATATTGTTTGTATTGTGTATTAAGCAATTGAGCTCGATTGTGCAACTCTGCTCACAACCATTTCTTTTCTTGAAACTTTAAGCAAATATATATGTATATTTATTTTATTTATTTATTCATTTTTTGTAGTTTTCACGGTGCTCATGATACGGTGGTCAGGATGTTCGTGAATGCTTCCTATGAAGACACAATAAAATGCTGTACCCGTTAGAGGCTCTCTTCTTTTATTATCGATGCCAAGGGATGCTACACAGTATCCCAGCTATCAGTGTTAATGTGTGTTACATCAAGAGAAAGAGAGGAGGTGCTGTTCTCAAATGATGCCCTGCTTATCCTGACTCCTTTACACGCCTCTCAATACACTCATGTCCAGCTAGGCCTAATCATCTTTCAGGTCTTTGAGTGTTTTTTCTGCTACACTGTGGTTCATGCCAGTATTAATCATACCCTCATACTGCTTTCTATCCTCACAAACAACCTTTTCAAGTTTGAATATGTACTGGGTTAGAAAGGTCCCTTTACATACTGAATTTTGGAAAAAAGTAGATGCAGTGAGGAAACCAGAGGGGAAGACAGTGAACCATTAAGTATCATTCATTAAAACACAAAAAAATGTCAGCACTGAATGGACATCCAGAATTACAATTTCACTTAATTAAATGCCTTTATAGTACAATCTCATTATAACGGACTTAAAAACAGTCTGTTATATCCAAAGTCTGTTATATCCAGAGTTGCTGTATGCCTAGAACACAACTACAGGACACAATTTACTTATGCCACACTCCAGCAGACACACTTGATTATAGATTATTATTGATTATCTATGGTATAGATTATTATATTGTACATGTAGTAATCCAACTTAACCTGACTGTTGGAAGTATATATGGCCTATAAGTGGTTAAACATGTACGGTACAGTAGTAACCTTGACCTCATTGTTTACTGCATCCCTCCAGGTGCGAACATCTTCTGCCGATGCACAGCGTGCCTGGTGATGGACAGCCACACAGACCAATCAGTGTAGCCTGCTGTTACGCCATGTCTATTTATAGAGCGTGAGTATTAATAATCCCGACTACGTACGTATCTGCGCTGGATATCACCGGCACGCCACGTGCCTTGTAGGCGGAGCTGTATGTCCGTTATAGCCGAACAAAACTACAGCTAAAAGCGGCGCTGGGGACCAAATTGTTTGTCCGTTATAAGCGAAATTCCGTTATATGCGAGTCCGCTATATCCGATGCTTTTTCTGCATGTTCGTAAAGGTGCACGACCAGGACCAGCAGACCTTGTCCATTATAGACGATATTCCGTTATAAGCGAGTCCACTATAACGGGATTTTACTGTATCAATCTCACAGTGTCATTTTGTTGTAATAAAGCCAAACCCCACCAAACCCCCTGTTGTCCAGTTAAATCTCACCGCTCACAAGCCCTAACAACTTAATCCACCTCAATAACAAACCCCAGCAACTTAATTGTAAGGTAAGGCTGGGATTTCAGTTCAGTCTTGCAGTTTCTGCAGAAAACAGAACTGCATGACCACCACAAGGGATCAGCAGTGAAACAAAGATGATCAGGAACCTTTGAAGAAGACGATCTTGTGGTCTCCCGGCCTCTCATATATGGCATCCACGCCATCCAGGTTAGATGGCAGGCCCCTCCAAAAGCGGCTGATCTCAGCAGGGCGGAGTGACACCAAGTGCTTCTCCCGGGTCAAGCGCCAGAAGTACTTTCCTGGGGAATTGAGAGCCTGCGGTTGTTCTGCACAGATTCTCCTGCGTTATCTTGCATGTCCGTTCATTATCATCACACAAAGCAATTAGACGACAAATTGGAGTTTGGCATATAATCCGAAACTACAAAAGCATGCTAATATGCTAAAAACAACTATACAGTATATACATGTGCAATAAATAAATTGTTCGAAGATGTACATATATATAAAACTTGTATACATTGCGTGGCATAAATAATGTGTATGTAGAGCATCTGTGATTGTAGTAAAAGAATGAGTTTCTGTACTTTATATCAATATATATGTGCCAATATACAGTAATCCCTTCACATTCGTGAGGGTTGGGGGCAAAAGCTCCCTGCAAATGTGGAAAATGCACTAATAATACTTGAGCACCCCTAACCTCTACTCGTAACTCTACCCATCTGCTAGCCTGAACTATAACAAAAAGTCTATTTATTACTAATTTCTAAACAAGCAGCACTGTACTGTACACCATGCATGTCAAATTGCTTTGTCATTTCCTATCTAGATACTTTATATAATATAGAGAGAATCTAAATCAGGCCCTTTTACATACAAAGTTTTGAAAGTTATTGCGAAGAACGCAAACTTCTACGGTCGTAAAAATCACTAACGTGAACAGTAATGCTGGTTGTCGAGATAAAGATGCACAGCGTGCCTCAGTCAAGATTTTTAATATTACATATAGTATGCAGTTACACTAAAAATGTTATGCCTCACT
>JAODLC010000123.1:31649728-31665314 GCA_026781145.1 Hippopotamyrus pictus | reverse complement strand
TTGTCAGTATCTCAACATTTTAAACTCTCAACAGTTCAAACAATTACAAGAAAAGAGAAACCTTCAAAACAAATGCCAAGTCTAAGTGTTTAATGGTCTTGCCACAGAATGGCCCAATAAAAGCGAACTCCTGACAATAGCAAAACAACAAATATAAAATATAAAAAAAATCGAGGCGGTACCAAAAGATTGAGGCGGGCGGCCATGTAAAACAGTTTATTAATTTTAAGTGGCCTAATATTGTCGTGCCAAGCAGGGACAGAACGGAAACAAAGGCGCAGACGTTAGGGTACCAGGAAATACGGGGTTTAATTACATGTAAGGCAGGCAAAACGCAGACGGACAATACAATGACTCAACTGGGGAAACAAACTGAAACGCGGACGAAATACAGAGAACTAATGACAACAGCCAGAAACAGCTGATCACACGGGGATTCCACACGAGGTTAACGAGGGGGCGTGGCACACGGAAGGAGCGGACGATTGGGGCAGGACACGTTGTTTTTTTTTTTTAACTTTACACATTGCTTGGATACATTTATTTTCTTACTTTACAAATTACTGTTTTGATAAATGTGCTTAGATGTGTTTATAGTACAATATGCTCTTGTTTTATCCGATTCATTTTGTGTTTAAATGCTAAAAAAACATATTTAGGTGTAATTTTTTTGGGGCCGGGAACCAATTAATTGGTTTTCCATTATTTCTTATGGGGATTACAACTCGAACTTTTTAGGATTCGATCCAGAGTTCTGAACGGATTAAATTCGAGTTAGGGGGTACCACTGTACTTGCAATTCTCAATTCCAGATCTGAATAAACCTAGCATATACTGTAGTTCAGCTCTCAACTCACTGAGAAGGCTGATCCTGCTGAGGGAGGCTGATCCCACTGAGGGAGGCTGATCCCGATACGGAAGGGCTGATCCCTCTGGGGAGACTGATCCCACTGGGGAGGATGGTCTGGCTGAGAGAGGCTGATCCCGCTATGGAAGGGCTGATCCCTCTGGGGAGGCTGATCCTGTTGGGGGAGACTGATCCCACTGGGGAGGATGGTCTGGCTTTGGGAGGCTGATCCCGCTATGGAAGGGCTGATCCTGTTGGGGGAGACTGATCCCACTGGAGAGGATGGTCTGGCTGTGGGAGGCTGATTCCACTAGACTTATAGATCATTTTTCATGCAGCACAGGATGGTTATGGGCTGGTGGTTGGCATGGAAATTGTTGCTTTCTCCTCCCCGTACCCCCATACCTGTTTCCTCCTTCACACTGGGCCGCAGTCTCATGCTAAACCCTAGGTGGGTCAGCCAACACCTGTAGAAATTACTGATGCTTCTCCTGCTTCTCATTTCTTTTAGGCAATTATTGACAAATGAATTTATGATGGTTCTGGATGAAGGAGCTAATGGCAGTAGAATGACTTCCTGTGTGAAGAGATGAAGCTTGTACTTCTCTCCATTTCCATCTGTAGAAGAATGAGCTTCAACAAGCCCTGCAGGAGAAGAGTCGTCTGAACCAAGAGCTCTCCAGCCAGATCCAGAGGGCTTCGCAGTATGAGCGGGTGAGAATCACTGATGTAGGAACATGTGTGAGAAGCAGGTGACATAGATCCAGGTGACAGGTGATCAGGAGGTATATTACCTGTTTTTGATATCATCAGGTGATGTGCTTGTCAGGAGCTCTTCACGTCTGGTTCTGCTGTGGTTCTCACGTGGTGTCTAACTATGTTGTTGCATAATTTATACGCTTGTGTGCTTGACTCCATTATGAAGAAATTATTTAAGATTAGTTCACCCACTGACAATGTTAGACCCGGTAAGCTGATGTATGAGACTGATCTGAGGTCAGGCTGGGTGATCCGGCAAACTTTCTACCTGCAGGTGAAGTCAGACTATGAGCAGCTCAGGGAGACCTGTACCTCTGTGATTCAGGAGAGGGATTCTGCCCTGAGGGAGAGGAGCCAGCTGCAGGGCAGGCTACAGCAGCTGGAGCAGGTGGAAATGCATCCCCTAGCCTCAGGGGGTCAGCATAGTGTCTGACAGTGACCATTTCATCCCCTACTTATACAGACAATTTATAATTATGTCTGGCAATGGGACAGACAATGGGACACACTCCATGCTTACTGACCCCAACCCTGCTACCCCCCGCTTCACATGCAGCACATGCACGAGGCTGCAGAGCGGCAACAGCAGCTGGAGAGAGAACACGCGTTGGCGCTGGAGTTTTTCCATGCCAGACAGCAGGAGATCAGACATCTGCAGAAGGTGAGCTACAGAATGTCTATTTGGGGGGGTATGAATGTATGAAAGTTGCATTTATACAGTGCTTTTCACAATACCCAAAGCGCTTTACAGAAGCACTGGGGTGCCACTTCAACAAACCACCTGGATGATGGCAGCTATTCTGCGCCAGTATACTCACCACACAGTAGATAAAGTGGTAGGAGAGAATTCACCAGTTAGATATAGGGGATGATTCAGATGCCAGATCTGATAGGGTCACAGTGGACAATTAAGCCAAGACATCAGGGTACCACCGCAACTCTTTTGAAAGATGCCCAGGGATCTTTTATGATCTCATGGAATCAGGACGTCATTTTTTTCGTCTCATTTGAAGGATGGCACCATTTTTTTCAGTACAGTCCACAGACCACAGGATGAGCTCTCCTGTAGGCCATAGGGTCCCTGTCACTGCTTTGAGGCACTGGGATCCACACAGACCACAGGATGGGCTCTCCTGTTGGCCATAGGGTCCCTGTCACTGCACTGAGGCATTGGGATCCACACAGACCACAGGATGGGCTCTCCTGTTATCTGGTTTGAACGGCAGGTGGGGTTAGGGGAGAGGGGGCTCAAGTGAGAGTCACTGTTTAATCATTAAGAGGTCATTGACCATGCATGTCCCTCTGTATAGAGGGCATAGAGTGTGTCCTCTGCAGATTCAGGTAGAGGCTGAGAAGGAGCATGAGGGCACGGTGCAGTTTCAGGTAAAGGCTGAGAAGGAGCATGAGGGCACGGTGCAGGTTCAGGTAAAGGCTGAGAAGGAGCATGAGGGCATGGTGCAGGTTCAGGTAAAGGCTGAGAAGGAGCATGAGGGCACGGTGCAGGTTCAGGTAGAGGCTGAGAAGGAGCATGAGGGCACGGTGCAGGTTCAGGTAAAGGCTGAGAAGGCGCATGAGGGCACGGTGCAGGTTCAGGTAGAGGCTGAGAAGGAGCATGAGGGCACAATACACCAGCTAGAGATGAGTCAGAGCTGAGAGGTGTGAGGTCAATGGTGATGTTTAGAGCAACGGACCTGTTTGTCTCCTTAATGAAGGAAATGCACTGGCAAACATCAACAGATATTATATGCAGAATACGTATGCAACCCCCCTGATGAATATGTGAAGACAGATAAAGAACCATGTGTTTGCTGGAACACAGCCTTGTTACCTTGGTGACAGCCACGTGATGCGAGTGGTGGTGACTGGGGGCTCTGTGATTTGCGTCGGGGTGGGGTGGGGGGTGCTACTGAAAATCCTCTGTTCCATGCAGAAGCATGTGACTCTTCACATGGGAAAATTCAGAACAGGCCAATGTCAGGCCGATGATGTCCGTGTCCATCCTCAGACAGTCACTGACAGGCAGCACTGCACTGTGACAGTGAGTGTTTAGATCACTCTAAACAAATCGGGTGTTAAGCATTTGGTATTGTTTGCAAAAATCTGTTTTTTGTGCATCCATCCTTCCATCTAATCGCTGTGTGCCATCTTTAGCTCTGCATTCTGCTCTTTCTGTCTGTTGTCTGTCCACTGCAGGCCAGGGTTCAGGAGCTGGAGCAGAGGTGTAAGTCTCAAGCTGAGCAATTCAGCCTCCTATACCAGCAGCTGGAAAGGTTCTGCTTGCAGTCTGGAATGGCGGACGCTGTTGGAGACGAGCCGCTTGGTCCCGCGGATAAGACTCTGATTCATATTCTCAATGGACTAGCCTCGCAGGTTGAGGAAGGTGAGCCACCTAGCCAACCTGAAGTGCTGGTCGCTTAATGCAGGGGTGGGCAAAGGGCTGGTGTGTATGCGGGTTTTTGGGATAACCTGTAGGTCAGCTGCTCAGACCCAGGTGTGAGGACCCTTTAGCCAATCACTTCTGTAATTAGTAACCTAATATGGGAGATGCAGCGAAACCCTACATACACAATAGCCCTTTCTGGATAAGATTCCCCACCCCTGGTATAGTGGCTCAGTGTCTCTGTGTGTGGGATCAGAAGATCACTGGTTCAAGCCCTGGCCTCAGCAGAATGGTTACAAGCCTGTGGGCCCTTAACTTCTAGCTCCAGCTTTCCTGCACTAGGGGGGACAATTGAAGAGGGAAAAATAAAGAATTTATCTGTTTTGGTTCAGCTCAGCGCAACATGAGTGATGATTATGTTTGGGTAAGACCGACCGAAAGAGGCAGATAATGCAGCGAAAGTGTTATTTTCTGCGGCTCCGTGGTGCCCGCAGCAGCCATCAGTCGGCTGGCTGTGTGAGGCTGCATTAACCCTAACCCTAACCCTAACCCTACCATCAATATGGCGACTTGCCCAATGTGTCTGTGTAGCTACTCCAGGCCACACAAATTCTGCCGACCGGTGGCTGAAGCCCAAGCTCCTGCCAGGGACCCCGACCAGTGAAGAAAGGACTCAGGCAGCCCCCCCAGCCCTGGGTGGGTCTTCCAGCCCCCAGCGGGATTCCCAGCCAGAAGTGCGTCCCGGGTTTCAGCCCATCGCTCTGCTCTGATGTCCAGCGGTCTGCCGCTCGCCGGGGGCTCTGCTGACCCGTGGCGTGATGTCTCTTACCACCCTGTTCATCCCACCTGTCATGTGATGTGAAAAACTGAGCATGTCATGGCCGCCCAGCTGATGTGTACTTCCGTCATATGATATTTAGCCATTTACTGGGTTTAATGAAGATCTTAAAAGGTATGACAATAGTATGTGTGACCTGGGATTAATTATCATATATTCACCCACATCATGTGCTCATCATATCCTAACACTCTTAAGATGGCTAACCCTCTGCCTGCCCCGCCAGACGGACGGTGACCTGAGCAGAACGACAAGGTCTGAGGCCCGATTCACAGGCAAAGTCCGTCTCTGCACCGCCCGCTACAGGTGAGTGGAAGTCAGGCTCAGGGCATGTTTCTGCTGGGGTTCCTTTATGGAAACAGTGGATGCCACTGTTACCACTTTGTCCAGCCACTCAGTCACTTTGGCACCCTTGTGTATCCTCAGTCCCTGAGTGCAGCTTTCAGTTTGTGTGAAGGTGATTGTCTCAATGCTGTTACTCAGTGCTGCCCACATACCTGACACGCTGCACTCTTCCTTTCTGCCTCCAGTTATAACCCTTATGATGGCCCCAATGACCACCCAGAGGCAGAGCTCCCTCTTGTGGCTGGGAAGTACCTCTACATCTATGGCACAATGGATGATGATGGCTTCTACCGAGGTTGTGCTGCATGATATGTCTGATCAGGCCCGGTTGCCCTGTGACCTTAAAGAGGGGTGTTGATTATGTGAATGTCCATAGGGCATGATTGTGTGTATTTGTGCAAGTGTTGTTATTTTGACTGATTGGGTGGCTTTTCTGTTTTTCGTGCAGTCAGTAAGGTGGCGCTGAATGTCCTGTTTCCGGGCTTTTTCCAGGTGCCTGCTTACAGGCCTATTCGTGATGTCGGGTAATGTCTGTGCATTGCTCTGCTGGGATGTAACAGACCACCTGATCTGCTGTGTCTGTGTCTCAGGGGAGCTACCCGATGGCCAGCGGGGCCTGGTACCCTCCAATTATGTGGACTTTGTCCAAGACAAGGATGCGGCCCCCACCCCAGGCTCTGATGACAGCCAGGAGGCGGAGCTTGACGGGGAGGAGGGAAGGTGGAGCCTCCAGGCTGGGAAGGGCAGCCTCCATGCTGATGAGCTGGAGGACGGGCTTGTACCCCACCCTCGCAGAATCACCCTGATCAAGCAGCTGGCGAGGAGCGTGATTGTGAGCTGGGAGCCTCCGGCAGGCCAGGGGGGCGGCGCCAACCAGACGGGCATCAGCGCCTACGATGTCCTTGTGGACCAGGAGGTGCGTTTTCGCATGCCCCCCACGGGCCGCCGCAAGCTGCTGATTGAGAAGCTGGAGCTGTCGGCGCAGGCCTATCGGATTTCGATCCGCTGTGTGACGCGACACGGCGTCTCCGATGAGCTCCGCTGCAGCCTCCTGGTGGGCCGTGGTGTGGTCCTGGCTCCGGCACGTCTGCAGCTCGATAATGTCACTCAGCACTCCGCCGATCTGTCCTGGTGGCCCTGCGACAGCAACTACAAGCACGCGGTGCTGCTGGACGGGGTCGAGCGTGTGCTGCTCGGCCCGGGTCGATACCGCTGTCGGCTGCGTGGACTCAGCCCCATGACGGCGTACCGGGTCACCGTAGTGGCACAGCCGCACCGTGTTCCCTGGCGGCTGCCGCTCCAGCAGCGTGAGCAGCGAGCGGCGTCCCTGGATTTCTGCACACTGCCTGCAGGTCAGAGACTCTTTGGGAATATCATACAACACTATGATATAAATACTGCCACTTCATCACATCATGTGCCATGTGATGTCTCAGCGTGATTGAGGGGGGCTTGCTGAGTCACCCCAAGTGCCAGTGGGGATGGAGCAGTTTTCAGGAAAGGGGGGTGGGGTCAACTCACAGACCAGCCCCTGGGGTGCGTTTTGTCTTATCGTAAAGCATTTCCCTCGGAGCTTCGCATTTGCAGCACATCCAGAACCAATCAACAAACCTCCTTTGTCATTCTGAGGCTCCCTGAGGGGGGGGTCAGTCTGAGGCTGGCCCAGTATTTCGCCCTCCACCCCCAGAGGTGTGTGGACATACTGTTCCGGCAGTCAAGCCACTCCCCATAACCTTAAAGTGGACGGGACTCTCACCCACATTGCTCTTTATTCTGGTGCCTGTCCCTCCACCCCAGGTCCCCCCTTGCCCCCCCAGAAGGTGCAGTTGCTGTGCGGGCAGACGCCAGGTGTACTCCACGTCAGCTGGAAGCCACCCGCGCTTACACCCTCGGGGATGTCCAATGGTGCCTGTGTCACCGGCTATGCTGTGTGCACCAGAGGACAGAGGGTAACAGCATGTCACTACCGTTGTCACGGAAACAATAGCTTTATATCTAAGGAATGTTGGAATTCTCATGTGTGACATCTGTAGGGCTTGGATCACCTGTGATACATGAACCATATGTATGGACTTATAGGATCAGGTGGCATTTCTCAGTAATTACTATAAATCTACAAGCCAAGGGAGACAAAGATGAATGTATGTTACACAGGAGTCTCTTTTTTGTATTTAATGTATCATAAACCTTTTGGTAGTGATGAGGAAACGTTTGAGTAAACTGGCAGCATAACAATCACAGTTCATTGCAGGTCACTCTTTGAATGGGGCCTATGTGATGCACTGTCACCATCTAGTGGACGTTTCATGAATAACACAGCATCGTGGTTAGTGGTGCTGGGAAACCGCTCTTACCCCTGTTTTACACTGGATGCGTGTCCGCTGCGGTGCGACTGCGCTGCATCCCAATTCCGCCCGAGGCCGTCCGCCAATTCGCACTGGAGGCGTTTGTGGTCCGTATCTGATCCGGCGCGCCGCTGGTTTGCGAAATCACATGATCACGGGAGAATGAATTCACATAACATTTATCTATGTTTCTATGGATAAAATAATGTATCACTCCCATGTAGGTTACTGAACACTTTATTAGGAGTTTACAAGTAGGCCTACTTCACAGTATAGTGAAGTACGCATCCAGTGTAAAACAAGGGTAAAAAAGGGGTTACGCGATTAGTTTGGTAAAAAAAGGCACAAATGAAAAATCGTTTATTAGTTGTGTGAGTGACTTTGGAAATAAATGACTTATTTTCACGGCAGATTGCAGAAGTGATGTATCCTGCAGCAGAACATATAACTCTGGAACTGAACCGGATTTGGCACCTTGAGGTCCGAGAGCTTGTGGTCCGGACCCTATCAGCGCAGGGCGAGTCCCGGGATTCAGAGGTCGCCACCATCCCTCAGGGGCTCCTGCTGCCTCCTGCTCCACCCCCACCTCCACACATTCTACTTCCAGTCTGCCCCCGCCTTGTTGACCTGCCACTCCCCAGTATCTCAACAGACCCCCACATCCAGCCCCACCAGAACATTCTACAACCACACCCGCTGCACAATACTGCCCAGGCTCAGATCAAACCATCAGGTGATAGCCAGGATAGGGAGGTAGATCCAGCCCATCAATGCACAGAACCCAGCCAGCCCTGGGCTTTGGGCTGTCACCCACCACCTACCCTAGTTCCTCCAACCCTGGAGGCTTCACCCTTCCAAGCTCATCGCTCACCTTCCCCCCAGAGGATCCTGCCGCAGCCTCAAGGTGCCCCCATTCCCAACGTGATCATCAAGGCCATCGCGAGAGAGGCGAAAGAGAGGGCAGAATCCAACATAAGCACTGTGAGTGCCACCTACCCGTCATCCTGTTAGCGTGAAGGCGTGGCGCAGAACCTGGGCTCAGTGGGGGCTCTGGGTCAATTGTCAGTGTGGTGCTCCTGAGTGCAATGTGTGCCAACAGTCACTACCAATATGCTGCAATTTTTTTATGCTAGATGATTTATGGCACTCGTACTCAGAGCTCAGATGAAGAAGAGGATAAACATGAGCATGAAAACTTAAGAAAGAAAGGAACTTCTGTGCATGAGTTCCTTACAGACTCCGAGCTTGGAAGACAGGTAACCGACTTGTGCACCTCCAGACACAACATGTATACAAAGTGCCCCTTTAATCTGAAAATATTGATGTGTGGTTACATGCATAAGCAGAGGATAATGGGGAAATGTGAGTCATTTACTGTATGAAGTAAAGCAAGATTTAAAGTCACATTTCACATACGGACTTTCATAAATCGTATTTCGCTGGAACAAAATGAGCATTAACCTGGCAAAATATTTTTGTGGTTTTTGTGTATAAAAATCTATTTGTAAGAACACTTCCATTCCAACAATTTAAATAATCTGGTACCAAAAGCATTCCAATGAGTGTAAACAGAGCAATCAAAGTAAGATTTCAGTAAATTAAACAGTCCAGTGACAGTAACATTTCAATAAAACATTCCACTGTCAGTAACAGTTGGATAAATGAAACACTCTACTGTCAGTTCAGTCACTTGAAATTAAAAATTAATTTAATAATTCCACTAAAATTCAAGGATATCCAGCATATAATTATGACAGCAATACTGGGCTGAGAATGTTTCAGTTACTTCTCAGTGCCAAGACATTTCTTTGCTCCTGGCTTCAGCGAGGGCACAGTGTGGACTACCCCAGTGAGAGCAGCAGGGGCTCAGACCTGTCCGCCATCATGGAGGAGGATGAGGAAGAGCTGCACTCAGTGATGGACAAGGGGGGTGTCCACCCCCGCAGAGGCTCCCCCCGCAGTGTGCTTAAGGTGGGCTAGACCAGTTCAACTTTCAAATCAGAACCTAGTACTGGATTACTGGCTGTCATATGAGGAGTTTTTATTGTTTTAAGATTTTAGGGAGCTGTCGCCGTGTGGGCCGGTCTGCCCCAGTGGATACATGCTCAAATCGAAGGTCCGCCAGTAGTGGTGTATCCTACCAGAGAAGAGCCGTCACGGTCCCATCCATTGGTCAGTGAGTAGCTCTTGCAGAGGATACTTCCCCACTCAGAAAAGCAGTTATACCTTCTGTTGCTCACAGTACTTCTGTGGGATCTAACAGACTGTAAAATAATAGAATGTTATTAACATTCAGCATATGGAGAGGCAGAATTATCAACGCATGATGTTTTGATTGGGTGCTTCCTGCAGAAATCACTCCTGAGAGTAACAGTGAGGAGAGCCTATCACTTGCCAAAGAACAGACCTGTTCTGATGCCAATCTGGCACAAAGAAAGTTATGGCCTTCATTTTACAAAGGATCTTCAGAGCACATAAATGGTAGGTGGGTCTCTTTGGAGGAACCAGTGGACCAGCTTTACAAAACTAGCTGTCTCCGATGCAGCCACCCCAAGTTTTAGTTGTAAATACCTTTTTCCCACTGCACTGTAGATGGTGCCCTTGGTCAACAGCATGATGGAGTAGCAAAGCCCAAGAAGTCGTCTCGGATATTTGTCGCCCTGTTTGATTATGATCCCCTCTCGATGTCCCCCAACCACGATAGGGCAGTTGAGGAGCTCTCCTTCCAGGAGGGGCATATCCTGAAGGTAGGTTTGACAATAGAGGGTTAAGCTCAGCATGCTAGCAAACTGGCCCAATGAAGAAAAATCCAAAAGCTTGCCTTGTAGCTGGTCCAGTGAGCGAGCAGCAGGAATCTTTCCTGTCATGATACAGTGGCTGCCTTATTCTCAGGTGTTTGGTGATAAGGACAGAGATGGGTTCTACTGCGGAGAGATTAATGGTAGAACGGGCCTCGTCCCCTGCAACATGGTGGCGGAGATCGAAGCGGGGGACCAGGATACGACAGACCAGCTAGTTCATCAGGGCTTCCTTCCCCTCAGCACCCCAGTAGCTAAAATCGGTAACTGACCTGCATGCAGTGCTCTGATCCAGGATCAGCCCGTGAACATTAAACTGTGATATACAGATGGGTGAATCAGAGACATTTGGCAATCCAGGACACTTTTCCTGCCCTGTCTCTTACTCTGGCTCATAAAGATAGGAAGAGGCAAGGTGGTCGACATCCCCCAACACCCAAGAGGAAGATGGTGGCACTCTACGATTATGACCCCAGGGAGAACTCCCCCAATACTGACATGGAGGTACAGGGGCCCCCAACGAGACCTTCTGATACTATTTTGATGTGTACCTCATACGTTGATCAATCTCACAGAGCTCTGTTCTGTCTCTGCTGAAAGGCCGAGCTGACCTTCTCTGCAGGCGACATCATAACCATCTTGGGGGAAATCGATGAAGATGGCTTTTACTACGTAAGTCTGGATGGGGCAGTAATACATGTTGTACATTAACCTATGAAACAAAGGGCTGAGGTTCAGCTGACATCAGGACGTGAGCTATGAGTTAATTCCTACCCTGATGGTACTCTCTACTCCGGGTCCTCCTATAGGGTGAAATAAATGGACAAAGAGGCCTAGTTCCCTCCAATTTCCTTGAAGAAGTGCCGGACAATGTTGAGATCCATCTGACGGGCACCCAAACCGTAAGCATACTGCTTTTGCCGGACCATAGCTGTTGGAACTGTGATCATGTGATTACCTCAGTTTGGTCCAAAAAGAATAAAAGGAGAATGAACAAGACAGAACAACTGAGCAATACACTATAGATCTGACGAGATGTCTGGGGAACAGATTAGTATTGAAAAGTTTGACCTCATGCCTCACATAGTAATGAGCAAGTCACTTTGACACCTTTTGGTGAAGCATAGAAAGACCTTAGAGTTGTAATAGGCATCAACCCCTCGATTCCTGAACCAACTGCATTCCAAAAACCAGAAGGTGAAATTTGTGCATCAGAAACACTGAATTCCTACCTGCTCCGCACCAAAAGTTACACAAAACCAAAGACGAGCTAAAAGGGGAGGGAGAAAGGGCAGCAAGTACAGTAGCATGAACCAATGGAGTTGAAGGAGACTGCCAGATGTTTAGGTAACTGAATATAGTGCTTGGAAAACAAGCAATTGATTTTCCTGGTTCTGTTCAGATGTGTGTATACTGCATACTGCATATAACAAGCAGTCCACTATTACCTCGCAAAGCTGTTCTCTGATGCTCCCATGTAGGCTCATTGGCAGGGAACCACTGTATCATTCTGGACACTAACACCACACTTGCCAAACTGATAGTAAACTTGAACTGGGAGTGTCATGGTGGGGTTCTCACTCTGAAAGCCCTCCTATACTGATCTCCCACAGGTGCCCCAGGAAAGCAAAGAGCCTCCCCAGACCACAGCCTCCCCCAGTCCTGGCCCTTACCTACCTGCCATCAGGGCCAGTGTGGCCCCCCAAAACCCAATCTCCAAGAGGAAAAAGGGATTGCTGTCGAAGGGGAAGAGGCTGTGGAAGAGGCTGGCGGCAGCCAGACAGGCCACCTGATCATGGAATGACATCACCCAGGATCCCATCGCCTTAAGGTCGACGACGAGTTCCCATAAATACATTGGGACAGGTGCCATGTGAACTGCCATGTAATGACCTTGACGACTTAAAAGGTGGTGACACTCTCCCCAGTATGGGAGCCCCATTGACAGATCGGTCTAGTATGTACAGCCCTGTGAGTGGGAGATATCTGGAATGAACAACACAGACTCCCCTACAGTTTTCATGCCTACAGGCCTGAACCACTGAACATACCACCAGATGTTCAGCTGAAGCTTAAGGAACGAATTAGAGACATTGTGGAGTCATAACAAAGCTATCTGATCTACAGATTCCACCCCACCACAAGAGTATAATTAGGCATCTTTCAAAGCTGCCAATGTGCAGAATAAAAGGTACTTGCTGCAACTCATACTGTTTTGTGTGGGTATTGACATGCAGTGTTGATGGGACATGTGACCAGGTGCTTCGCAAGCAGAATTACCTTCACAGTATAAACCTTTCCAACACAAAGATGACAATGTTCTGTTGCCTGGTGATATGTAATGAACCCAGTGATCAGGAGACACCTCTTCCCCAATTCATTTCCACACTGCCCTCCATGCTAAATCAGTTGAATACAGGTTAGCCTGTCATTACCAGGCCTGCATTTCACAGAGCTAAATTATGGGATATGGGTACAAGGGAGGAATATGATGTGGGTAGGGTGTGCACAGGAAAAGGTCCAGACAGACAAAGCAGGTCACGGTGGGCTCTTTATTAAACACGACAGCCCAAATAACAGAAATGCAGCCATCAAAATGTAACATACAATTAAACCAAAATTATTCAAAAACCTTTACACAAGGCAAAAATTCTAAGTGTTAACATAACAGAAAAGGCAATTCACACAAACATGCTTGAACAAACACTGGTACCAGTGACAGCAGGTCATCTAGTGACTCCCCTAGAGGTAGAACAGCAGGTCATCCAGATTGGAGCTGGGTTCACGGTGGAGACTCTGACCCACCAGGAAGGCCAGCTTGTGGGCATATTGGCACGGGGCCGGCACACGAATAATCCCCTATAATAGCAGTAGGGGGCACCACAGTTAGGAGACGGGATCTTGCGAAAGTCCCATGCAGATAGGGCCAGTGCAGAACCTACCTGCCAGTTGTAGTACATGTGGCAGAGTTTGTAGGTAAGTCGCTGCATGTGGTCTGGCTTGAGTCCGCTGGAGTCGTACACTACATTGTAGTGGGTGGGGGCCACGCTGCCCATGCGCACTGCTTGGCTCACGATGAAAAAGTCGTACCTGACATACACGCAGAAGTTATCTCCCTGGCCCAGCAGCGCCACTCCCCACCCCTTCCCACCCTCCTGTGACATCCTCTCACCACTCGGGTCGGGTCACTTCAATGTCAACCACAGTCCCCGGAGGCGGGTTGGCCAGCTTCCCATCGATACGGGCAAAGAAGCGTGTGCTCACACGTTTCTTCACCACCACCACGGTCAGTCTGGGCCTGCGTGCACATGGTCACATCACTGATTACCGCAGAAAGAGGCTATCCAAAAACCACAAGACCCTGACTATACCTGCACCCAGAGCACAGAGGCCCACACCTCCTGCTGCTGACAGACACCAGCTTTCAGCCTGTCTTCCATTCAGAGCTCCACCCCCTTCTGGAGCCCTGCTACTCACTTGTAGTCAGTACCCACGGCTCGGAGGCACTCAAGGATTTGTGCCACCTCGTAGTCTGCGACACTCTGCAGCATGCCATCTCCCACGCCATCACGGTACACCATGATGCGTGCCGGCAGCCCGTCATTGTACCTCCTCCAGGCAACCAAGGCGCCTGCATCCAATGGGAGCAAGAGAAAGAGCTGGAATACGAAGTGAGACCCCCGGGGCTTACTGATAACCCTATGGGTGTGAGCGGGGTAGCAAGGCCAACTGATATCCCTACGAGTGTGAGCAGAACCCCCAAGCATGACTTCATTCATCCCAGTCCCCCAATCCAATCTGCTTGCCTTCCAGTGCCCCCTTTAGGCTGTCCATGATCTCCTGACCTCGGCTCTGAAGGACACACTTGGAGAACCACCTGTGAGCGAGACAAGTAATATGAGTGACTCTGACTGACAGACAGACAGACAGAATGGGAATAACACAAGGTCTCACCGTGACATTCCTGGGTTGAGGCTAGCCACCAGGGCCCCAATGGACTTCCTCCCCGCCGAGATGTCATGGTAACAGTCGATGCCGACCACCATAAGCTGCTTCAGCTGCCAAAGCAGAGGTCAGGGTTGAGTGTCTGGAGCAGCCAAGCTCAGTGTTACCGGTTCAAAAACCTTTCCCCTGATATGGGCTCAGTGTAACCCTGGCCCCTGAGTTACACCCCCGGCGTGAAGGTCAAGCCCACCGGAATCTCAACGCTCCAGAGCTCCCCACCCATCTTGCAGTTCATCTGCAGAGCTATCTTGGTGGCTATGGTCATGAGGGCCTGGGGCCGACCCAAGGTGCGAGCCAGCACACACTGGCTGGGGGTGGGGCACTCCACACACAGGTACTTCTTCACACAATCATACTTGTCCTTGCGGTTGGTTGCTAGAATGCACACCACCTACAGGAGGTGAGGGGAATAGCAGAACACATATAAGTGACAGATATACCTTAAAAGTGCTGATACTCATCTAGCTCAAATGAATCCCATCTGTTTTCCAATTCCCCTTTCCACCAACATGTGGCCATCAAACATGCCTGTCAGACTCACCATCTGCGTTCCAGGGCCGACATTCTGCTGCAACGCCCTCAACAGGGACTCCTGTTTATCCTCATATTCAATCCTGCAAAGGTCCAATTACAGTATGCAGATGACACCCATCCCTGCTGTGACCATAAAGCACCACAGAAACATTAAATGGACCACGGCAGTCCGACTCTCACATGACAGCACGCTGCAAGCGAATCCCCAGCGGGCCGGACACACGGCCCAGCGTCTGCAGCAGCGCCTGTGCCTGCTCGTAGTTCCGGGGCGTGTAGAACATCATCCAATTCTCCAGCGGAAGTGAGTTAATCAGTGACAAGCCCCTCATCTCCTTGGACCAATCGGCAGCCCAGGGGTTATACTCGTACTGTAAGGAGCAGAGCCATCAACGCGTCAGTCATAGCCAGTTAGGGCTACCGTACTTTCAGTACTTCCATAAAGGGCTGAAAGTTTGGTGGTACTTTGGTGTCGGCTTTCCACTGGCATAAAAAAGGGTACCGGTGCCAAATGACATCATCAGTGACCGCCCCTGACTGACATCGTCACAAAGCGCAGCTTAAATCAATTTAAAGAAAAAACAAAAACAGGCCAAAATTAAAAGAGTTTAGGCTGGAAAATGTGGTTTATTGTCGTCATCTTATGTCAGTTTCTATCACTGTATAAGATTCAGTAATATCCAAATTGCATGAATGCTGCCATCATTTACGTTTACGTAGGTACACTTACTTTGGCTA
>JAODLC010000123.1:31550604-31565067 GCA_026781145.1 Hippopotamyrus pictus | reverse complement strand
AGGTGGGAACTGAACCCACACAGCCACAGCTGAGGTGGGAACTGAACCCACACAGCCACAGCTGAGGTGGGAACTGATCTCACACAGCCACAGCTGAGGTGGGAACTGATCTCACACAAAAATTGACCAATGCAGCTGAGGGGGTGTACAGACACAGACAAAGTGGAAATTGAACCCACACAGACGAGGCCGAGGCAGGACTCAAACCCAAATAAATCTAGCCAATGTGGGAATCAAACCCACAAAGATGCAGCTGAGGGGGGAGTTGAACTCACAGCCCGGGAGGAATGAGGCCATAGCACTACCCAGGGTTCAGCTATTTAAGAAAACACACTCACTTAAAATACTCCAGTCCGGGGAACACGTAACCCACAACCCTTCCCCCCCCCAGAGCCTTGTTCTGCCTGTAACCCTGAGACCCCAATGGGGGTGTGGCGCCCTCCCATGGCCCTGACTGGTGGGGCATAAGCGGAGGTGAAGCAAAACAGCGACAGGTGGAAAATGGCCCATCACTGCCCAGCACTGGGGGCATACTGGTAAGGAGAGCGTAGACTCCAGGACTGCAGGTGAGTGAGCAGGATGTGGGCAGCCATGAGAAATCCCTCCACCCCCAGCTGGACAAAGCTATAAACTCAACTGAGCACATCCAAGTGGAAAGAGATCTCCAGCACGCCAGCAGGCTTACCTGATCCACAGCAGGACGGCTCCCTTACCTGGCTATACCTACACGCCCCAGACTTCAGCCAACAGTATCTCCATCACAATCAACTCCATCAAAGCAGAGCATGACACTCAGCTGTGTGCTGTTGGACCATTGGAAGCTCCCTAAGAATCAGTTACTGTTCTCTGGGACAAACTGAGACACACACACACACACACACACACACACACACACAAACACACACCGCGACAACCACCAGAGTAACTCCTTACGTAATGAACCGTACCTGTCTTATTGCTGACTTAACTCACCTACACAAACTAGAATCATGACGAACTTCAGCGACCGCTTTGACATGTTTCAATCCTGCAGTGCTGAATCTCGGAGGAGATTATGGGCAGAAGCCGTGGTCCAAAGTCGGGGAGGTCGGCTCGGTCGGGCTCGGATGCACGATGATGCGCGGCTTAAGGCGCCCTCCCTCCCGTTACCCCAAAAAACATTGTCGACACTTGTAATCCAAGAAAAGCCAGTACTCGTTTCCCTGGCTCTTTCTGAGACTAAGTCGAAGGGATTCTTGAGTTTATTTCCTGATGAGTTATCCCCGGCTTTACTGTAAACTGTTTTTGGGGGTGAGGGGCGAACTGGCAGATGCTGTCCGGATCTGCGCGTTTATCCTCCAGCGGACCCAATGTGCCGCAATGACCTGTTCCGATGCTCCCATCCGCATAGATGGTCAGGTCACTCTGCCCAAAATTACATTTTCATATCTGCTGCGGTCTCTTGTCTCCTTCTTCTCCCCAGTGGGGTATGGGCGATGCTTTTAAAAGCAGATCGTTTACCGCTACCCTGCTCTTTCCGCCCTTTCAATAATAAAATCAAAGTGGGATTCGGGCAGTTGATTGATGTTCGTGTCCGGGCGCCAGTAAACTGCCACCGAACGCTCCTTTACGACTCACGGGCTCCCCTTGGCGATCCAGACACGGCGATTATTTTAAAAATCTGGCACACTTCAAAGAAAGCACCGTTTTAATGGACTTCATGACAGCGGCTGTTGTGTAGACCCAGGTAATGCTGTGTAGGCTACTTAATGTTCCCTCGTTTAAGCATGTGGGAATGCAAAATAAAGCGGTCGTGAGAAGTGGCGACGTGTCCGAGGTGCATTCATATTTACGGGTTTGCTTTGCTGTTCCTGCGGGTGTCTGCAGTCACTCAAACTTCCCAGGCTGCGAGCTGTGCCGAAGCCCGAGAGCCAGTCCGACCGTTCCACAGCGCCGCGGGGCGGGGATGAGAGGGAAGCAGAGGGCGGCGCTGGGAGCGCGGTGTCCTCACCCACTCCCGGTCGGTGTGGTATTCTTTGACCACATACTCACAGGGAAGCGACGAGCCGCACTCGCCGAACATACAAAGTAGCCAACTCATAAAACACCGATCAGCTGCGGCTTGAATACCCGACGGTTTTCCTGGGTCATTTCATTCATTATAACACACACATATCCATCCATCCATTCATCCATCAAAGGCTGCTCCAAGCCCTGTGGAGCCGTATAGACAAGATTCACCGCCAGTGCGCTGTAGAATGAACGAAATAACCAAGGCGGAAAGCGCGTGGGGTATTCAAACCGCAACTGATCGGTGAAGCTTGTCGGCGCCCCCCCAGAAGGCGCCCCCCCCCCCCCCCCCCCATGTTGCCATCAAACCTTCCATTTGTTAATTCTCATTCCAGTACAACTCCTTTGAATATGAGCTGTGATAGTGTAATAGGTATGCTATAGTATATAATCTACACTACACACCTTTTACGTTTATGCTCATAATAATCTTTAAACATAGCCTAGTCGCTTTATATTTTTTGCATGCGGCGGGTGATTTTTCATGACTTACTCGCACTATAGTGTTGTCATTGCGATGCCATATTTGGAGAGTGCTTGGGGAATGTAAAATGTTAAGCGTGGACTTCTGTGTACCTACATACACCTGACACATACATACCACGTCAAAAGCAGGGCATTCACTAATTTAAACGCATTAATAATCCAGTTTAATACCGATGTGTTCCTGTTGCTTCTGGGATGTCCTCTATAGTCGCTTCAAGACTTATTGGTTGCGTGTTGGGTGCCATTGCTGGCCTCTGTGCCGTAGAGGATCAACAGCGCCCTGTAGTGGACAGCAAATTAGCCGCTAGTGCCCGACGTGTCATTCACGCGCACTCACTTCATGGCTGTAGAGTGCTCTTCTGCTATTGATTATTTTATTTTTTTACTTCTACGTGCTATTAATGGCTTGACTGCCTCCTTACTAAAGACTGAAAACAAAATAAATAAGCATCGATTAAATAAAAGAATGCACGCTTCGGTGCCTTACTTGTCAAAATGTGGCGTCCATCTGGAAATTAAAAGCAATGACGGATTATAAGTCACTATTCTGAATTCTGAGCCTCCAAAAATATAAAAATGGGCTATGTGCCACAAAACAATAAGCAATTAACGAAGCGGAAAATATCACTGTTGAAACTGATGAGTCATCATAACGACGAGACGAGAGGCTTAATATCCACTGATTGGTAAGCTTCACGTCAGGGGCGTCTGCTAGCTTCCTCTACCGGGCGATAGATGCGTTTGGACTGAACAAAAGCGTATTTTCCCGCGATTTCTGAGTGTGTGTGTTTTGCAGCCTATATGTTGCGCTGTTACCACAATCTGATTTAAAAAACAAAAAAAACAAAACGTTATTGTGGCGTTGTGGGTACCATTTTTCCGGTCCCCATAAGGGGAAAGTCAGTTTTGTAAAAAAAAAAATATAATAATAATAAAATAATAATAATAATAATAATAAAATCTGTGACTGTAATCAAAAAACTAAAAATTGGTTACGTTTGGTTAATCTTAGGTAGGGATTAAAGTTGCTGGGATTAGGGTTTTTTTCATTAGAAATGAATGGACGGTACCATACACCTTAACCATAAGTAACCAAGCAAATCTCAAGATTTTTGCATATTTTAGTAGGAACATAAGAAATTTACAAACGAGAGGAGGCCATTCGGCCCATCAAGCTCTTTGGGGAGAACTTAACTAATAGCTCAGAGTTGTTAAAATATTATCTAGCTCTGATTTAAAGGAACCCAGGGTTTTAGCTTGCTCTACACTAGCAGGAAGACTATTCCATACTCTAACTACACGCTGTGTAAAGAAGTGCTTCCTCAAATTCATTTTATTATGTTCTCCCGCTAATTTCAACTTTTGACCATGAGTCGTAGTATTTAAACTAATATTGAAATAGCCATTTGGCTGAACAGCATCCAGACCTGTTAGAATCTTAGTTTTTTTGATTGGATTCACAGACTTTTATAAGATTGAGTTGGACTAGAGAAATGTCATGAAGTAACATCCCAATCCTTTCTGCTTCAGCAGCCATTTTGGAGCAGCAGGGGGCGCTGTTGTGTGACGCCACCAAAGCTGTGTAGTCAGTTTGTCAGGAATATATCATGCAGCCGCTCATTACAGTCTTGTAGCCACATCTGTCCATCTAGCCGTCCATTTTCTGAAACCACATGTCCCACTGAGGGGGTCCAGAGCCAATCCAAGAGGCTACGGATTCAAGTCAGGGAACAAACCAGGATGGGGCGCCAACCCACCGCAAGGCAGAAGTCAGGGAACAAACCAGGATGGGGCGCCAACCCACCGCAAGGCACAAGTCAGGGAACAAACCAGGATGGGGCGCCAACCCACCGCAAGGCACAAGGCAGGGAACAAACCAGGATGGGGCGCCAACCCACCGCAAGGCAAACTCACACATGGACACCTTTGGGAAATTAGGTAACTCCAGTTACCCTCAGCATGTCTTTGGACTGTGGGGGGAAACTGGAGAACCTGGAGGAAACCCCACGACGACACAGGGAGAACATGCAAACTCCACACACGGAACAGACTCTGGTCCAGGCGGTGTGAGGCAAAATTCTAACGGCTGCAGCACCATTCCGCAGGACCCCCAGCCAAAGACACAAATACAGAGATGTTGAAGTTGATTCTAACATATACACTAAATGTGAAGTCTATCCTGACGTCAGAGCTGAAATCAGCACTAGGTTGTGCCGCCTGGGAGTACAGCCAGCTGTCAGTGTGGTTTAGAAGGTCTTTTTGTGGGGGGGGGGGTGTCTGCAGCTGATCACTGTTTATTGGAGCGATGGCCGTTTAAGGGGTGTATATAGTATGATATGTGGACCAACTCAGAAGCAAAGAGCCAGTTGATCCCGCTAGGCCTGCAGTTCGTCTGCCTCGTCGTGCCCTGGGAAGCTGGCTCATTTGCGAGCATGCTCCTCTGAGAGCAAGTCAACCCACAGAGCGGCCGATCAAACTTTAATTCTCGCTGGACATTTCCCCTGTTTTTCTTTTTTTATGCATTGTGACATTTTCGTGATGTGACGGCAGCCAGGGGGAGAATCACTTGGTGAAAAGGTGTTTTGCTGCAGAGCTGACAGGCATGTGATAAGCAATAAATTGCAATTAGCTAATGAGCTAAAGCCGTTTGATGGCGTCCTTAGAGATTGTCGTCCCTTTGCTGTGTGCAGCTGCTGGGCTCGTCTCCCAACAAGCAGACAGCCACTCATTCTTCACGAGCCTCTTAATGGTTCTCAGAGGCTGAGATGGGCCAGGGGCTGCGTGATGCTCCCCAGTACATATATTGCTCGATCGTTCATGCTTGTGTCGATCTGTCAGTGAGCATCCTCACTGCTCCACAGCACCCCCTAACCCCCACATGATGTCACCATCATTTAATCAATGTATGGAGATTAGTGATAACCATGTGCTTTCCTCCATGGCCGAGGTTTGCAGTCCCCTCCACCCAGCACCTGGAAGATGGATGGATTTTCTCTGTTAAATTGCACGGCTTTCCTGCCATCCCTATTGATCTGAACCTTTTTAAGAATCCTAACATTTTTGTCATAAAGGATAAATGACGGATTTATCAGAATATTGATCCAAATCAGATTCTGCCACTTTTAATTGTCATTAATGTGTGTGGGCTGCAATGAATTGTCACTTATGTTCTATGGTGAAAACTGTAACCCTAAACTTAGCGGGAAAAGACACTGGGTTAGGATGATGGGTCTTTAACCTTCACCAAGGCCCCTAACTCCCAGCTGCTCCAGGCATTGACCCTGCTCTCTGAATTGTATGTCACTTTGGACAAAAACTTCTGCTGAATAAATTACGTCTGTTTTTCTCATCTAAATTTAGGTATTTCTGCTTAAGCAAAAAAACACACAGCAGAACCACCGGGACAGCAAGCAAACATCTGTCTGCAAGTATCAGTGGCAAGCAGACCACATGCCATCCATGTTTCCATGGAGATGACTAAATCGTTGGTGTGTGTGATGTCGATTGGGAATCACCGTCAATCCCACTTCCTGCCTTGAACTGTGGTGGTATCAAGTTGCTGGGAATTCCGTGCTGTGATTCTCTGCAAGGAGACGGACAGTCTGTCCACTGCTGAGCCCTGCTCTCCCAAACCCTCCCCCCCGAATCCTGCCCTCCAAACCCTGTCCCCCCAAACTTTGTCCTCCCCAAACCTTGTCCTCCAAAATTCCTGCCCTTCAAACCCTGTCCTGAATGAGTGACACAGTGGCTGGTCCTTCCACAACCAGACTGACATGGGCCCTTGTTGGGACTTACCTTCCAGGATTTCCACCGGTTGTCACGCTAAGTTTCTGCCGGTATTCCAGCTGCTAGAGCCAAACCCCTTCGGCTGCTGTCGCTGAGATGGATGAGTGCAGTTTGCCTCAGCTGGGGAAGACCCAATGAGCTTCCGGCACCCAGCTGGACATGTGTTTGAATCCTGAGAAACACTCCGGACTCACATTCCTGGGAGTTGTGGGACAGCGCAGGCTGAGCAGCAAACTCACCAGCCAAACAAACCTCTAAGGGTGACTCAGCAAAAAAACTAATGGTCTAGCTCAGAGGTAGCCAATCTTATCTGCAAAGGGCCGGTGTGTGTGCTGGTTTTTGGGATAACCTGTAGGTCCGCTGTTCAAACCCAGGTGTGAGGACTCTTCAGCCAATCAGTCCTCTAATTAGTAATCTAAGTTGGGAGTTGCAGCGAAAACCTGCATACACACTGGCCCTTTGCGGATAAGATTGGCTACCCCTGGTCTAGCTCATCACTAGTGGACTAGCCCAGGGTGACTCAGCAAAAAAAACTAATGGTCTAGCTCATCACTAGTGGACTAGCCCACAGCTTGGCGTAGGATTGTTATGCTAAGGCATGGCTTCGTTCACATGTGCAATTCAGGAGTAGGTGAGTATGGCGGCAAAAACAGGTGGTCAGTGAGTCTGAGATGAAGGAAACTCTTTCAGACACCTTTGGGCTGCACTTGCTGAATTAAGGAGCCCCAGTTCTTGTGGTACTGCTGGGCTCTGGAGGCTGTTCTCCACAGTATCAGTGTAAATGCCCAAATGGACTTGGTGTTAGTGCCATACTCAGTTATACTCAGCATCAGTACCATAATTGATTCTAAAATGTATGAGTGCCATATTCATTTCTACTTGGTATCAGTGCCGTAAACGATTCGACTTGATATTAGTTCCATACTTGATTCTGGATGGTATCAGTGCCATACTCTGTTCTACTCGAAATCAGTGTTTTACTCAATTCTACTCTGAATCAGTGCTATTCTGGATTTTACATGGTATCAGTGCCATACTCTGTTCTACTCAGTATGAGTGTTATACTCAGTTATACTCGGAATCAATGTCATGGTGGATTCTACACTGTATCAGTGCCATATTTGATCCTACACAGTATCAGTGTCACACTCAACTGTACATGGTATCAGTATCATACTCAACTGTACATGGTATCAGTATCATACTTGATATTATATGGTATCAGTGTCTTAATTCTCCACAGTAACAGGACCTGTGCTCAATGTTCCATGACATCAACATCACACTCATTCCTCCACAGCATCAGATAAATGCCCACTTTTTTCTGGTGTCAGAGTTATATTTGATCTTCCACATTCCACATTTCCACATTTTTTGTCACCCCATCTGGTCTCAAAGGACTCAGAACCTGTTACTGTTAGCTACGGAATGAGCAGAAATGGTTCAGCACAGACATACAGCTCCCTGTTACACAGAGGGTCCATACTGGACAACTCTCCCTTGACCTCTCTGTGACATTCTGCTACCTGGATGTTATTAACGCCAACAAAGGTGGATGATATAGAGCAGGATGAGAAGGGGAGAACAAATGAAAAACAGGAGAGAGAATGAAAGAGATAATCTGAAAGAGAGAGAGAGCAGAACGAGTTAGGACAATAGAAAGTAAGAAAGAGATAGGGACAGAAAACCTCAGCTCATTTGGGGATATTCAGAAAACACAATTCAAAGATATTTTTAGCATATGAGTAATAAAGAATGAAATACGAGGGGGAAAGTGAAGTTACTCAACGATGTGGCCATTTTGAAATGACGACTCAGCAGACAGAACCAGATGCAGTGGCAGCTGATGAAGTGTTGAGATGTTTCTGCAGATTTAGAGGGAACTAGCTAGCTACGGTCCATCAGTCCTAAATCCTACCTGAATGGGGGGCTCACAAATCATGCAGCGTTGCAGCTAACCCTAACCCTAAACCTAACCTGAACTCTAACCCTAAGTCAGTAAAGAGCACGAATTTGAAATGCTTTGTGGATGCATCGGCAAAACCACTGCAGCATTCAGTATCAAGTTCTGCTGTCATTTCTGGGCCCTTCCTTCCCTGAGAACCCCCTCTTTGCTCCCACTTAGCCTTTGAGGGTGGATGAAGTTTCCTCTGCGGCACTAACCCAGAGACTCCAAGAAAGATGTAAGTCTGAGTGGACGACGTGCAGCTGTAGACAAGGCCCACTGAAGTACAGATTAAGGTGTAGGCCATCTGAAGATGGTGTTTCCCATCCAGCTGGGCTTCTCCAGGCCTGGGTTCAGTCGCTGTTGGCTAAAAATCAGCTGCAGTCCATACAGATGAACCTTACAATGAAATGCCACAAGGTTATCATCATGCTCGCTGTCCTTTTCTGACATGAGCTAATTAATGATAAATGGCTCAATTAAATCTGTCATGAGTCAGTCACAAAAGGATCCATTTTGACTCAGTGAGAGTCAGAGCTGCGTGTCCCTGAAACCTTTCAGAGCCAGACCCATTTGGGGCCCACAAATAGCCAGTTCAGGAGACCTGGGTTCGGGAGACCTGACCTCCACAAAATAGATGTTTCACACATGGGTCTGCAGCAAATGTAAGGACTGAGCTCAAAAATTCCTGAAGGACACATTCTATCATAACTACTCAGCTGCAGACATTATAAAATATGTAGATTGCTATGAACGAATAGCCAATAAAGTATAATTAAATATTAATAGTCTAATCATAATCTTAATAAATAACCCTTCTGCCCCACCAAACGCCTTCTCGGAAAACAATCCCAGTAAACCGGTGGTAAATGGGGGAACATCGTCAGTCCCAGGAAGGTGGGGAACTGCCGCATGTCCCGGTCATCATAGGGGAGGAGAGAACAATCCAGCTCCCCCCTCGAATATCCAAAATGAGCCACAGGCACAGGCTCAGCTAGACACAACAAAACAGAGGCAACTTGCCCTGTGAATGGCTGGATGTAAATTACTGGGGAATACAAATGTCCAATCACAATCACAAGTTAACATGTCTAATTAATCGCTGACATGTATCTGCTGATTGGGGTCGAGTTCTTCTGGCAGGTAATTACTAACCAGCTCTTAATTATCACCTCATGTATTTACCACAAATTAGAAAGACTCGTGGCACTAAAAATTCCATACTCCACATGCCCCCCCCCCCGTTCAGGTTGGCCAAACCCCCACTCACACGTTTGTATGCATGAATCTTTGGGAGGACTCTCAATTCATTTCTATGGTCAAAACCCTAATCCCAGCAATGAAAACCTTACCCCCTACCCAGCCCTAACCTTACCCATAAGTAACCAAACAAAATACAAGACCTTTGGAATTTTTAGTTTTTTAATTGCATTCACAGATTCACATAAAATCAAGTTAAAAAGTGTCAGATTATTATTACATAGTGGAGACATTTGATAGCCCATAACATAATATATAGATGCCCACGTTAACACAGACACACAGATAAACAGATAAATAATCAGGTGACAATGTATTTCTGTACCACAGGACATCAGCCTGGGGGGGGATAGGCATGGCGGGGGGTGAGGCGTGATGCCACAGGGATCCTGATCAAACCCAAGGGCAGTGAGACAGAACAAACCCTGAGAATACACACGCTATTCTGCAGCGAGACATTAAGCAAACGTCCTATGGTCAGAAGCATGTGAACACCTCTATGAACTGGAGTAGTTGCCTAATAAAGACATACCAATTGCTGATGCTGTACCCCTCCCCACCCCAACATGACAGTGAAATGCAGATTAGACAAACAGTCAGGCACTGTCCTCCAGCACATACAAGCAGCAAATACAAGTGTTTCTACAGGAGACACCAGTGATTTTCGACTTGGCACCATCAAAGGACACCAATAAGTCAGTTCGGCACATTTCTGCCCTGGTCACCTATTCCTAAGGTGATGGTGAAGTGGAAATATCTGAGAGTGAGTTCGGCTGTGAAGTGGTCAGGCACACGAGCTCCCAGAAAGGGAGCTGATCACCCTGCATCAACACCCACCCTAAATGGCAGCAAATCCCCTTTGTTTCAGAATGAGATGCAGGACAAGCTGGTGTCGACATACATTTGGCCAAATGGTGTACAACATCTTATAAATATTACTGATTAGTCTTTTTCCACCTCATGTGGGTTAGGCTTGTATCACCCCCCAGTGAAACACTCATATCTTAAAAGCCCCCCCCGGCACCCCCTGTCTCAGCAGACCAGGGTGGCCGCTCCACCCAGCGCGGTGATGGTGAAATCCACAGAACTCCTGCGTCCCACAGCTGGCCTCGTGGAATCTCCTTAAGATAAGGAGACACTGGGGGCAGGAGCAGCCTCTGCATCTCCCTCGCAAAAGCAGGGTGAGCTGGAGGACATTTTGCCAAGGCCTTCGACACCACACTGGCTGGACGGTCGCGGGTGCTGCTGCCTACGTGGCCCCCGCCAGCGTGTGAGCCCCCTCACATCAGCTCATCCACCCGAGAGCCAGAACAGAACTGTGACCGGGTCCGACCTGGCCCAGCCCAGCACATCCGAGCCTGCAGCACCAAACAGATGCCAACGTGACACGGACTCACCCAGAATCCTGCCTGTTGCCGCTAAGTCTGTGAGCCGCAACCCCCATAGACCACACTGTTTTTCAGACATTCTGCATCCGTGATGCGACTGAATACGGTTCCTGTTGAGTCTAAACCGCTAAAACAGATGGTCCCTAATGTACTGGGACAAAGCAGCAGAAATAATCCCTCCCACCTTATAGCTTGTCCCTGATGAAAATGGATAAGAGTCCATGGCAAGCAGGATTGATGGCGGGGAGGATGCAACTGGACCCCGCGCAGTCCTGCGGGTACGTGTTCACTGCTACAGCACATCGATCACCGCAGGAACCAGCACACACTGCACCCTCCCTCAATTGTCTGGAAAGGGGTCGGGTCTGCAGTTGATGTCTGTGCCTACCAGAGCCAATCTAACACTGGTCGTTGTATTGATTCAAGATTCAAAAAAGTATTTGTCATACATTGTAAACAGACAGTTCCACTACACAATGAATATGTTGATCTACGTGTCCTTCCGCTAAACCCAAATTAACGCAAAACACAGATCAACAGTACAGATTAAGGTGCAAGTGTAAATTTAGGAGCAAATTAATGTCCATGTACAGAGAGGCTCTGTACTAATCCTGGTTTACACCCTTGAACTGTTGAGCATGAATAGCTGATTATAGCAGAAAGGGAAGCTTCTGCAAGCTTTATGACAAAAAAAAAAAAACTCCACCACCATCTTCCACGCGGCTCTTGCTTTATGATTATATTATTTGGTGGAGTACATTTGGCAGACAGGAGGATAAAATGCTGTCACTCACGACTTGATTTGACTGAACAGGAACTAATAAAGCAATAGCACGTGGCTGAAAGCAGCATGTGATTGGCAGAGCCCCATAGACCCAGCCAGCACAGATTACAATGCCTCATCTTTTCGGTCACTAGTCAACAATACTGCCATTGGCTACCAATAACCATTGACAGTAATAAAGCCAGAGACATTTGCTAATACCAGTAAGTCAGATATAATTTCAGAGATGATTGTAGCTAACATGTCAGACCAACTGGTCCGATCAGTCAGCAGAGGCAGTCCCCGCACAGGCTGATGTGACGAGCAGAACCACCTTTTGGTTTGTGCTCACTGACTCTTCGCACTTTGCTGTTCTCCAGATGAAGGACAGCTAAATTGTTTCACCACACAGCTCCACTCCTAAACTTCACTAACTATCGGTATTCTAATCTTCTTGTCCGATACTAATTACTGAAATGTCTAACTAATTTCCAGCCTTACTAATATCAATGGAAAAATGGGGAAAAAACAAGCAAAAATTTAATTGTTCTCCAAACTATGAATTATAAGAAGCGTAAACAATGTTCATATCTAAAATATACTGAGAGCAAGTAATGACACCTCATCGAGGCTGTAGGACAGGGGTCACCAACATGGTGCCCACGAGCACCGGGATGCCCCCAAGGACCACATGAGTCGCCCGCGGGCACCAGGATGCCCCCAAGGACCACATGAGTCGCCTGCGGGCACCAGGATGCCCCCAAGGACCACATGAGTCGCCCGCGGGCACCAGGATGCCCCCAAGGACCACTTGAGTCGCCCACGAGGACCAGGATGCCCCCAAGGACCACATGAGTCGCCTGCAGACTTGTAAAAATAGCTCACCCGTGAGCAGTGTCTAAAATTTAATTTCATCCTGTTGCTATTTTTCTTTAATCTAGCAGTTATATAGACTTGAAAATGACAATATCTAAAAAAGCATTTAAAACATGTTTATTATACATGAAGTTTAGATAAGTTTAGGTGGGCGTTTCAAACTGATAGCCCTTCGTATGGCTCAGTACCTGTAAAGTAGTTCTCAGTTTCAAAAAGGTTGGTGACCCCTGATATAGGAAATGCCACTCTATCACAGGGAACAATCTCATAATAGGGTGATTTTTAGAAACACTCATTATGCTAAATGCATGTCTTTGAATAGCACATGACATGAGGAGGGTACACAAACTACACTCATAGAGCTGAGGTGAGATTCCACCTCACATTCATGTGATTCAACACTGCCACTGATTAATTTAAAGTAGGGGCTTCCAGTCCCCGCTTCACGAAACATTTGGTTAAATTCGAAAAAATAAACTATACTTTTAATTATTTACAACCCCACACGTTCACGCGTTACGTTCGCATAAATGATGAATGAATGACTTAAACGGTCAGACTTAATGAAATCGTCGATCGATTGCCAGCATCCCTATCCCCTGCTCCGTGAATTTTTCGCACGAGGAAAAGGTTGGCAAACCCCTCGATTAGGGAGAATGTTATCGAGAAAGCTTTGTGTAAACACTATTTCAGAACACGAAGGAACGCTACAGAAATGTACTCCCCATTTTCAGTCAATGTCCTCAGGTCACGATTCGACTAAAAGGCACGTCTCCTGAAAACCATTTGAAGTAGCAGAAGATATTAGAGCTTTTGATACAGGGATGATTTTATCTGGAGAGTGCCGGGCACAACACCAGGGGAATAAGGCCAGACAGTGATTTATTAAAAACCTTCAAGGCTTATATCCAAATGACCCAGAGCTTAGCATACTACTACAGTCTTTAGGGAGTGCTTTCAGCAGTACAGCTTAAAAAACAGTATCATGCGCCACGTAACCGTTCCGTTTTATGTGGAAGCAGTAGGAGTAGCAGCGTCTAAAGATAAGACAGACGTCTTCCTTTGCAATCATAATCGTTTCTGCTCTGACATGAGTCTGTCTGTTCAGTTTAAAGAACACATACAAATTCAGGGCACGTCAAGCAGCGCCGCGCCGGGAGGGGCCGTGATTAAACGCAGCTCGTCTGGGCTCATTTGCATCACTCATCCTCCGATTCGCGGGGAGCCTGACGACCGTGACCTGAGCGACACGCCGAATCGCTCCTTGCACTGCCCCGTGCCCCATACTCGCCTGCATCAAGCCCCATTACCCACAGTCATGTTTCCTTTCCGAGCTACACGTACACGTCGTGTCACTGCTGCTTCGTGAATTTCTGCTCGGACGCCTCCGACTGGCGTCTTTTCGTGCTGCCACGTATTCCTCATGACCTTTTTATCAGCAGCTCCCCCAGTCTTTTAGTTGTCAACTTCTAGAATCTAATGTAATGCATACAGACAGACAGTAAATGCATTGTTATACTGAATCACCGAAATGTAGTTTATGTCTGTCCATCCGTCTTCTAATTGCTTATCTAGCTGAATGTCTTTGGACTGCAGTTGCAAACAGGAGCACCTGGACGAAACACGAGTAGAATATTACTCATGCACATAGTTTCCCCATTTTAACGATTTTAATTGACGCTACACTGCCATCTAGCGGCCTCAGATGGTAATGTTGTCCTGAGTTGGATACGCTCGATCTGGACTGCAGTGATTTGTGTACTTAAAACCAGAGGTGGAAAGTTCAGGTCCAGAAAGTACAAATCCAGACCAGGATTTCGTTTCAACCAAGTAATCCAGTAACAGTGACATTTAGTGATTACTGACTGGATTAACCAGATTTTTTTTCACAGTAAATATGGCCCCCAACG
>JAODLC010000123.1:31534197-31536432 GCA_026781145.1 Hippopotamyrus pictus | reverse complement strand
AGGTCACAAGCAAAAAAAAAAAAAAAAAAAAAAACACAAATGCAAACGCAGTATGGCAGCAGCACGGGGGGGGGGGTCATGCGGACACAAACACAGAGTCAGAGACCCCAAGCGGGGGCCCATGCACAGCCACAGCGTCTCTGAGGGTTAAGTCAAGAGAGCATGCAGTGCAGCCACGACACACAGCTGTCACACACACTTCACTGTGGTAAGGCTGCCACTTTTTACCCATGATTCCACGGAACAATTCAGCCACAATAAAAGATTAGCGTCAAAATAATCTTTAGAGCATCTTTAGTTGTCTAGTTATGGCCATTTTAAGCAGGCAGGTTTAACACGGACTGCCAAGAACACGGCAACAAGTTAGGCAAACAAACATGGATTCTTCAGTACTGGTCTCAGATGAACCCCTTCATTTTGTGCTGGTGTCAGACACAAACCAGCACAACCAGCAGAAGACAGACCATCTATCAAGTGCTGGCATTACATTACAAATCACATTTGTATAGGAACAGGCTTCTGGCCTGAGACTATGTGATGAGAGAACAGTTGGTGAAATGTGGCACATATTCCTTGATGCTGACCATGTGAAGCCACCTACTGGTCACCTAGGGAAGCACAGCCTGTGCTGTGGAGATTGTTCCAGTGTAGTACGATATAAGTCCGTCTGACAGGTCATCCATACACTCCTTTGGCTAATTCTAATGCAGCGCTACTGCATTCTCTGTCTGTGTTTGTATCAGAGGCAAAACTTAACATTAAAAATGGCTTCCTAAGTAGCGGATCTCTCAACTGCACTCACACGCACACTTACACGTACATACACAGGCAGACACATGCATACCCCTGCCAGTCAGCGTGTGTTAACAGGATGCAGATTACGGCCTCATCTGCAAGAGGGCTCAGAAGGTGCAAAAGCCTCGCTCAGGCTGAAACGAAAGCTTTGGTTTAGCGGTCCAAGCGAACAAGCCACATAGATACCATTGCGTCTGGGCAGACAGGCTCAAGCTACGGGCACACGCCAACACCCACACATGCACACGCAAGCCGTGACAAATGCCATGGGGTGAGCTGAGGGATCTCCCATGGGCTCCTTGATGACCCTTCTGCTGAGGGACAGGCCTTCAGGCTGGGGGGGTACGCACCGGCTTTTATAACCCCTTCATCTGTGTTTGCCATCAGTCTGGGTTTTAGGTGGGGGGAGGGGGGAGAGTTTCAAACCGGAACGCGCACCTTATTCTTGTGCTTCCCAGGAGAAAACCCCCACCAAACAAAAATGGGCAGCACGGGACAGCCAGGTGCCACTGGGTCACGAACTCCTCAAGCGACAAACCCGAAATCCGAAGCTCAGAGGTACAGTGACTCCCGAAGCTCAGAGGTACAGTGACTCCCGAAGCTCAGAGGTACACTGACTTCGTCAGCAGCTTTAAAGAGGGGAGACGGACTGCTTCCTGTAAATTCTACATCTGGGGAAACCTTTCAAAAGGTGACGCACCGCGCTCTCGGTGATACACGTGACATACACCGCGTTGACAGGACTGTTCACGCATCACTGGCCGGCACGCTGTTAACCGCCTGTTCTTGGGGGTTTCCAAAGCCCGTGTGAGCGACCTGCCTGTCACGACACTTTTTCACATGGATCATTGTTCACTGGGGACCAGGTGGGTGAGGCTCTCGTGAAGTACATGTCATGATATAGTAACATCTCTTAAAACCACGTAGGCAGACAGACTCTGAGGGAGCATGGAAACCATCCATAAAGCAAGTCCAAGGTCTCAAGCCTGCTTGGACCTCAGAGGAGCATATCACTAATTTTTGGAAAACCCAAAATGTAATTCCAGTGTCTGGAAATAAACAAAAATATTTTTAAAAAATGGATGCAACTTCCCTCTTATCCCTATAGAAGAAAGAAAACCGGTGAAAACTGAAAATAATAAAATTGATAAGAAGTTGTTCACCCATCAATGGAATAGTTACCCACCCAAGACATCTGCAATTTGACAACAAAAAATGACAGATTAAAAAATAACGAACAAAACTGTACTGGCTCAAGAGCTGGAAGCCCCCAGCCCCGACTGATCAACAGCTCCCTCACCTGTCCAGGTACAAGATGGGTCTGGACCACAGCTGCTTGTTGCTGGGGTACCGCCTGCTGCTGCTGGGCAAACGGCTGCTGCTGCTGGGCAAATGGCTGCTGCTGCTGGGCAAACGGCTGCTGCTGCATGACTCTGGGGG
>JAODLC010000123.1:31524197-31529197 GCA_026781145.1 Hippopotamyrus pictus | reverse complement strand
TGAGTCTGGCCACCAGGGAGAGATACTCGTCCTGTTTGCGGTGAATAAACATCACAGTAAACAAAGAGCGACGCCCATCTGGCCACACACCTAGCAGAATCTCCCCTTTCTCCTGCATGTGTTTAATGTCGACTTGGCTCACCCTGGATTTGGCCTTAACGAACACGTGGCTCTCCATGTCATTGCTGGATTTGTTGGAGACAGCACCAGCCTTGCGCATGGCATCTTCACTAAATTAGACATTAAGAAGAAGACACACCGGGAAAATAATCATATATTAAAACTATGATTTGTTTCTGTCCACTAGGATGCATCGTTACATCGGCTTCATGAACATTCAGAATATGGAATCCAGTTTACAGGCTTCCAAGTGAAATCAGACTCATTGACAAATAGCAGTGTCAAGACATACATAAGCAATTCCATAGTGCCCCATGTGATTATTGGGGTGCGAAACAGTGAGGAAAAAAATCTGAATACCACAGGTCACATCAGTGACAGAAGGTTTTTACAGGCCGTTACATGCCAACTCATCTATTTTATTAATAAAGTTTGGCAAAATCTTAAAACTATCCAGCCAGTAGTTTGTCAGTGAAAAATGTTTAAAGTTGATAAGATGAGCTATTTTTGCTATCCTGAACTACCATATTTATATATGCTCACCAACAGCTCATATCATAATGGATTTAGCTGGATTTATGCTAGGTACAAATGAGATTCTTCTGATGATGTCTGCTGAATTTCAGCTCGATCCATGTTCCTGAATTTACGCAGCTGTTAAATGCACTTGAAAAGGTCATGTTACATGTATGGGTGTACTAACATCAATTTTAAAAAAATTATATTTCTTTCACAGATTTAACAAACCCGTTTAAAAAAAACAGTGCTATTGTGATCAATATATATCTTTAATATAAATTAACTGACAGAATTTGCTTTATGCTTTCCCGGGGGGGGGGGGGGGGGGCGTCTCCCCTGGGGCACCAGAACATCCAGGGCCCACCCTACAGACACACATCATTGCCACAAAGTCGCGTATGATTGTATTTATCATCAGCCACGCAAAAAGACAGCATCTCGGAACCTCTAAATGTCTCCAACCGTTGTGGAATTGACGACTTTTATCAACAGACAACACATACATTTACTCCTAATAGTTTATTACATCTTTCCGACCGGGATGCATTCTGGCCTTCTATATAACACAACCAACGCCGGGAAGTACCAGGCAGATAGTTACTCACTTTTAACTCATTTACTTTGTGTTTCGGTTGGTGTGCGGAGCTAGTCTTTCCCGGACCCTGCGGGTGACGCAGTACAGAGTAGGACCCTGCGAGTTCTCCCGCCGGCCAGGGGAAGCTGCTGCCCGACTAGCAGCTCCCGCGGCGTCATTACGACAACAAACAGCCGTCTGCCCCATTCTGAAACGCGTGCATCTTCCGACCAAGTCACTCACTATGAAACCGAGGATGTATCTGCGGCCTGGTACCCGATGGTCGCCCGGGAACGTACACATATCCGGGGGTGTTTTAAAACCTACCGTTTCCACTAACCGGCAGCCGCCCGTAAACGCGGGACCGGGAGCAGACACTTACATTTGTGCCACCACCTTCTGACGGAAGGCGAGGCTCTTCCAGTCGTTCTCCGGTCCTCCAGGATCCATTGCGTCTGCCGTGCCTGAACGTTACGCTTCCGGTTCAGCCGCTCCTGATGACGAATTTTCTTTTTGCGAGGTGGTTCGGGAAAACTTATTAATATACATGAGAGGCTACGTGATTGGCTATTGGCATTAATATTTATAAAGAAGCGCTACCTGAACGTGCTCCTATCGACATGTGCTACTCTAAGGCATTCACTGGCTAATCAGGAAGCGCTTCTCTTATGAATTTTAATAAGATTTCCCGAACCCTGTGAAACGCAAATTGGCCTGATCCGCGGCTCCTGGGCGGGGCGCGCAGGGGACTTTGAAGGGGCGGGGCTTCATGAAGGAAAGTCTGGTGTCGGGGCGGGGTTTGAGTTGAAGGAGAGTCTGGGGCCCCGTCTGAGATAGGGGCGGTCCAGACGTTGTAGTTGGCGGTTTTATTTAGTTATCCAGAAGCGAGTGGTATAACTTCTGACATAACACATTTTATCCAGCAGGAGATTTTACTTTGTCTACAGGCATTTAATGACTTCTTAGCCACAGCCATCAGTAGTCTCTGCGGAGGGAATGTCGCCCTTGTCGAGAGATTTACCTACCTTGGCAGTGACATTCATGTCTCCGGTGACTCTTCCTATGATGTCAGCAGACTGATTGGAAGAGCATGGGGGGTCATGAGGTCACTGGAAAGGGGTGTGTGGCGATCCTGATATCTTTGTAAGAGGATGATGGTCCAAGTTTTTAGAGTCCTGGTGCTCCCTGTCTTGGTGTATAGCTATGAGACATGGATGCTATCCAGTGAGCTGAGACAAAGACTGGACTCCTTTGGTACTGTGTCTCTTTGAAGAATCCTTGGGTACCGCTGGTTTGACTTTGTGTCGAATGAGCAGTTGCTAGAGGAGTCCTGAATGAGGCACATTACCTGAGGGTGATTTGGCTCGCAGGATACTCATTGCTGAGGACCCAAGCGGCTAGACCAGGCTAAGGGACGCCCACGTAACACCTAGCTGCGGCAGATGGATGGCTATTTCTGGAGGGTGGGACTGGACCATGTGTCAGCCTGGGGGGTCGCCGGCCATGATCCCGAGGAGTTTCGCCGTGTGGGGGGTGCAGTAATGCGCTGCATCAGTGTACGCTCACCAACCTGACCTGAGATTTTACTTGAAAAATGTACATTAGGGACCTATCACAAGAATATACAGTAACTCTGTGGATTGTCACAGGAGAAAGTGTGACTGCAGTTTACCCACAGTCAAATTAAATTAGGTGGGATAATTAGAATTTAGATTCAATGGGTCTGTTTTAGAATCCATTTTCTGAAACTTTACAAACTGTTGAAACGCATTGAAAATAGTGATATATAATCTTACATTTGACAATGGAACTTTTGTGTCCCCATTTTTGCACTGTCCTGTGTTTTACACTTTAAGTACTGTGATAACCCTGCCCCTGTTGATGCTGGTGTATGTTGCACTATGGTGTTTGGGGAATGCTATTTTGTAACACTGTGTACTTGCATATCTATGGTATGGCAATAAAGCCCATTGATTTGACACTGAAAAAGTTATTTGCTAGCATGATATATCAGCATGTGGTTTGGACCCAAAACAAGTGGCACAGGCAACATTGTGTCAGGTCTGCTGAGTATGTCCCATAAACAGGAAATGTATGATCTGACCATAAAGCAGGCCCATTGTCAGAATGTAATCCTTCACAAAATATCCAAATTCTGGATTAAACATTGTCTCAGATTTGCACGGCAGTACATAGAGTGCCCCATTTTAATGTACAAAACATGAAAATGAGCTTTAGGAGTCCAGAAATTATTTGAAAGATAAGCACAGAAGTTTTACAGAAGCACTTAGAGAATGTAGACCAGAGGTCACCAACATGGTGCCCGCGGACACCAGGATGCCCCCAAGGACCACATGAGTCGCCCGCGGACACCAGGATGCCCCCAAGGACCACATGAGTTGCCCGCGGACCTGTTCTAAAAATAGCTCACCAGTGAGCAGAGTCTAAAATGTAATTTTATCCTGTTGCTATTCTTCTTTAATCACATTAGCAGTTATATAGATTTGAAAATGACAATATCTAAAAAAAGCATTTAAAACATGTTTATCATACATGAAGTTTAGGTAAGTTTAGGAGGGCGTTTCAAACTGGTAGCCCTTCGTATGGCTCAGTACCCGAGAAGTATCTCTCAGTTTCAAAAAGGTTGGTGACCCCTGATGTAGACTGTCACTTAAGCAACACAGGTGCACAAAACAACTTGATTTGATGTTTTTGTCATTCTCCTGGCCTGCAGGAGCACAGAGTAAGCCTAACCCTAATCGTTCTGCTCTCACTGCTCTTGGCCTGAGGGATTTTGCACGTTTGCATCTCCGTGGTGGATATAGAAGTTAAAGTGTATGAGGTACCAGGAGACCACAGAATGGCAGATAGGTAGGAAAATGGTCTGGAGGCTGTCAGTCTGTTGAACCTTCAGTCTTAAACGGTCCAGTAAAAACACTCACCAGTGTGGTGAAATGCTTTTACAGATTTGTATTGTGCCTTATAGGAAGTGTGTTTGGGATTTGACCTTGAGGAACAATTTTAATTAAGAAAAACAACTGTGTTAAACTCTGCTTGAATGAGAAGGTTAGCCTCATATTAAATATCTCCTGTTTTTGGAGAATACTCTTTTGCAATACACAAGGCACTGAGGTTGCTGCAATAGAGAGGTGTGCTATTGAAAACTAGAAGACAACAGGAAAAAGTCCAGTCATCTAGAGGATTAACAATTCTGGGCGTTTATGGGGCTGAGAAATCAAAAATGTGCCACTAAACTGCAAGCATGAATTGCTGCAGCTGCTGATGTTCATGGCCGACAAGGAATAAGCTGACAGTATCCCAGGTACCAGGGAGCATCCCCAGGCATGGCAGAGAATGTTCTTACTGTAACGTTAATAGAACATTATTTCCACATTTTAACAAAAGTTCTGTCAATGTCAGTAAAATAACAATATTGCCTGAAAATCATTTTAAAACAATTAATGTTGCAAAATATTGTTTCATAATAGTATGTTATTTTATAAAAGTACTGTATATGTATACTGTCAACCAGCCTCACGTCCATGACCTGTAAACTATAACGCCACAGTGTTACCTACTGCTCTAGCATGCGTTTCATTTGTTTTTATGTTATTAGTCTTACGCGTAGCTGTAGTAGTGGGATGACGTTCTATGAACGTCAGGAAAAATGGACACTTTGAACATTTCCATAACTTAATCATAATACAGTGGAACTCGAATTTCTTGAAAGTCGAACAAACCAGTTTGACCTAGAACTCGATCTGAATATCAGAAGTCGAACCGTGAA
>JAODLC010000123.1:31471877-31485951 GCA_026781145.1 Hippopotamyrus pictus | reverse complement strand
GCTGCAGAAGCAGCCAGTAGCCCTGGAGTATGAAGGAGTCTCACAGCTGCTGGGGGGGTCTGGGAAGGTTCTGGGTGGTTTTTTTCCCTTGGAGTGAGAATGTAAATGGGCAGGGTGCTGAGCCCTACATTCTGTCTTGTATGAATTTACAAATAAAAACTTATGTTTTCTATTAATAATGGTTTTCCCATTAAATTAATGTATGACATTACAACAATTTAATTCCTTTTCAAGTTATATTTTGGTTTAACCATGTTATTGAACTACTCCATTTAAAATACATATACATTAATCAGACATTACTAATTATTTTCAGAAAAAAAAACTTAGGTTTATTATCGGTATATTCAGACATAATTCTTTACTAATTTAATGTATGTAGAGTAATATGCTTACCAAGGATAGGTGGATGAAAAATGATTATATGAGCTGTCATGTAGCTATAATTCTAACACAGTAGGCAGTTGAAGCATTATTTACCATTTACCTATTGCAAAATTCCAGCACAGTTAAAATCACTCATTACAGCCAGCAGCAGCTTTCAAGGTTTCCCAGACTGGATCTGTTGGCCCCAACATAACAGATATCCCAGTTAAAAAGCTTATTAAAATTACTTATTTGAGTTTCATTAATATTCAATGTGATTTCTCAACAATTTCTAATCCAGTGTAAGTGAACACACAGCACTACTGCGTGACCCCACTCTCCCCCATATGAATCCGCTGGTGTCTCATTAGGTGTCCTAATACACTGAAGCAGTTCCCACACTGGGAACACTGGTAGGGCCTCTCCCCTGTGTGAATCCGCTGGTGTTTCTTTAGATTTGCTAATCGACTGAAGCTCATTCCACACTGGGAGCACAGGTAAGGCCTCTCCCCTGTGTGAATCTGCTGGTGTGTCTTTAGGTTTTCTAGTCGGCTGAAGTTCTTCCCACACTGAGAACACAGGTAAGGCCTCTCTCCTGTGTGAGTCAACTGGTGTGTCTTTAGGGGTCTTAAATGCATGAAGTTCTTCCCACACTGGGAGCAATGGTAGGGCTTTTCCTCTGTGTGAATCCTCTGGTGTTTCTTTAGGTCTCCTAAATGACTAAAGCTCTTCCCACACTGGGAGCACTGGTAGGGCCTCTCCCCTGTGTGAATCCGCTGGTGTGTCTTTAGGCCTCCTAATTCACTGAAGCTCTTCCCACACTGAGAGCACTTGTAGGGTCGCTCTCCTGTGTGAATCCGCTGGTGTATCTTTAGGTTTACTAATTGACTGAAGCTCTTCCCACACTGGGAACACTTGTAGGGTCGCTCCCCTGTGTGAATCCGTTGATGTTTCTTTAGGGTTGCAGACTCACTGAAGCTCTTCCCACACTGGGAGCACTGGTAGGGTTTTTCCCCCGTATGAATCCGTTGGTGTCTTTTTAGGGTTCCTAATTTAGTGAAGCTCTTCCCACACTGAGAGCATTGGTAAGGCCTCTGCCCTGTGTGAATCCGCTGGTGTGTCTTTAGGTTAACTAACTGACTGAAACTCTTCTCACACTGGGTGCACTGGTAGGGCCTCTCCCCTGTGTGAATTCGCTGGTGTCTCTTTAGGTGTCCCACATGACCAAAGGTCTTCCCACACTGAGAGCACTTGTAGGGTTGTTCTCCTACATGAATCCGCTGGTGTCTCTTTAGGTTTACTGACTGACTGAAGCTCTTCCCACACTGGGAGCAGTGGTAGGGCCTTTCCCCTGTATGAATCCGGTGGTGTATTTTTAGGTGTCCTAGTCGAATGAAGGTCTTCCCACACTGGGAGCACTGGTGGGGCCTCTGCCCTGTGTGAGTCTGCTGGTGTATTTCTCGACTGCTCTTTATATCGATCCTTTTTGTCTGGAATTCCCGTCGAGCAGTCAGAGTGTCTGAACCTGCTTCTTCCAGGGTAATGAGTGTGGTTGTACTGGGCTGAGCCCCACTGGGGCCAGCAGAAGGTGAGAAATTCTGGGTTGTATTTACAGATCCAGCCCTCAGCTGTCTGACATACTCCTCAGGGTGAGATCTTTTGATGTGTCTCTGCAGGTAAACCTCCACTGTGAAGGAGAAGGGACACTGAGAACATGGAAATCCTTGGGAGGATTCCACCGCTCTCCTTGCTGGGGACAAGATAGAGACAAGTCAGTCAGTACTGAGATGGGACAGGGTTAATAGAAATAAGAAAATAAAAGATGACAAAAGTAGTAAAGTACAAGAAACACAGATACCTTCTGAAAAGCACTTGTTACTCCACCAGTTGTCAAAGGTGATGCCCTGGTCCTTGGCATAATCTTCTCCGTACCATAACAGGAGCTCCTGCCCGGGGGCAATGGGCTTGCAGCAGCGATACAAGATGTTCCCTTTGTGCTGGAAGGCCACCAGGTTCTGCTCCTCATCATCACGGGCACAGTTCACATACCTGACAGACAGGCAGAGGCGGGCATTACCAGTATACATACCATATGTATGTATGACTGCAGCACGGACAGAGACTCAGTAATGGTGTCATCTCACCTCATCCAGTTGGAGTGTGTTTCTCTCCTGGCATCAATGCATGTCTCACACTGTTTGCCCTTGTAAACCTGAAACCACAGGCCTGTGAGTAATAGACATCACCCAACTCAAGTTATGCCAGTAAAGAACCTTCAATTGATCAGTCAGATACCTAACTATATGTGTATATTCCTTCAAATGTACAAAAGGCTAATGCAAACTGTGTTCCCAAGGCTGTAAAGTATTAAGAAGTAAGACATGAATTTCTCATTAGGTTATATATACACCTTCCTCACTGTTGCATGCTTAGTCTCACCACCCAGGAGTAGCCGCTGTCAATGGCCTGCTCTTTGTCCGTGACTTCTCCTTCATAGGGACCGTAATGCACTCCTCTGGGTACAGTCTGCCCCTGGTTAAACACCCCTTGGCCTGCCCCAGGGATGCTGGATGACCGAACCTCTAAACCAGGGGGCAGGGTAAGGAGGGCCCTGTCAGGGATCCCCATGACTGCAGGAGAGTCAGAGATGAAGACAGGAGGTCCATGGACCTCACACTGCTCAGTGAAGGAGGACATGCAATCCTCACAATCTGATGAAGAAAGAACAGGAACGTGGATTATACACAGAAACAGAGTAAATACTACACTATACCATATAGTCACTTTACTATCATAGGAACTTTTTTAAGGAACCAGGAACTTCCACTGTGTTCCACCGCCAGATCTCAACCTGACTGTAGTTCCTGAACCGTGTTTAGCTCCTGGTCTGGGGTAGGTACTTCATTCAACTAGTATCTACTGCGGAGGAGTTTATACTAATAAACTTCCCAGTTGGCTGACCACAATCCTCCACTCTAACTTGTAAGTTACACAGAAGTATTGGGAAAAGAAATATTAGTGGAGCGAAAATGGAGCAGATGGAAGTAATTTTGTATTTCAATTACATTAAAAGCATTAATGAATTTCCCCATTCTTACTTAGCATAACGGTCACGTGAAGCAACACATGAAAGTGGTCAGGATAGACAAGCCCAGGAACCTTGGAGGGAAAGCGTATTACAACAAGACAGCAACCGACAGAGAACACCATGTGGGTTTGCTATAATGTGGTATATCCTTCAGCCATAAACCACTCACAGAGGTAATCATCATCTCTCAGCTCCTCTCCCTCGGTGTAGAGTATCTTCGGTGTGTTGCGCAGATTACGACCACGTCTGTAGCCGGTCATGTTCACAGTCTGCTGCCCACAGTGCAGGCTCTCTGACATACCTGAAGTGCACAGAGTAACACGACACTGATGGTTTGAAAAGGGAACCAGAAGCACAGACTTTATAACCAGTAAATGTACCGAAGTAACTGCATTTTCGGTTGTATGTCGGTAGTTGGAACCACCTGGGTTTGGAGGTTTCACACTCAGCTTGCATCTCCTACTATGACTCCCATCAGTGCTTCTCAACAGAAGAGAACCAGTCAGCTTCTCCTCAGTCACATCCTGCGACTCTGCACCCTTCATTTTCCATCAGAAAAAAAAATGATAAGGCTAAACGAGCCATTCATTTCATAGTATTAAAAAGCAAGAAGAACAGCCTGTATATTAGAAAAACAGGAGCAGAAAGCAAATTATTCTTTTGGGAGATTTTATTGCTTTCATTTACATCCTTCAGCAATGTTCCCTACAGTTGGTTGCTTTTGAGATTAACACTGAAAAAATAAACGACTTTAGAGTGGACAAGTGACAATGGTGAAAAGACCTACTGGCACTCCGTTTCACCTTGTGGGGGGTGTCACTCGTAGATCCCCCACCCTCAGATATCAGGTATTCTTGCTCCTCTTTTTTGACCTCACTGACACCATGCTGGGAAGGTTTCTGGTTCATGCTGTAAAGTTGTCTATTTCAGCTGTAACAAGATGTTGGTATAGCATTTACAGTCAATGGCAACTCCCGCACATCGCTTGTGTTTCCAGATTTTGGTCTGTGCTCTTCACATTCACTTACAGCCAGGCACCCTGAGTGACCATGCACAGCACATAGGACATAACCTTCTAACTCCAGAACAACACGAGACAGAGACAAACAGTAAACTGTCCTTTGATCAGTTGCCTGTAGGGGACAATGCAGACCCCATGGATTTTCAGTTTATGTATCTCCATATATAATAATGACCAATTACAATAAGTACATTCAGTGTGAACTGGAATAAATAAATAGGCTAATACCTCAAATTAAATAAGATATTCAAGTCAAGTATATTGTACTTTACACATTTCACTGTGGGATAGTACACAACATGAAATGGTCACTTATGGTACAACGGAAATATTACATCAATATCTTCAGGACAGGGTTGGCGACCATTGCGTTAAAGCTTGGTTAATTTCTAGGGCGCGCAAGATGTAAAAATACATTTTTTCGGGACTTCGCGGGCTCCGCAACATAGTGGTAACTGGGGGTAAACGGTTAAAAAAAATCAGGTCAATTTGACAAAAGTTCTAATGTTTTTTTTTTTTTACTTTGTTTCAGTGATATTCTAAGTAATTTGACTGGTGAAGATGAAATAATAGGGGAAAAGGACCTTTTTGTTCGAGCGCGGTTTACATACCCAATAACTAAAATTGTTTTCGGATCGCTATAGCGACACTTTTTTTTGCAGATAAATGATCATACATCATTAATTTTAAATAAATTTCGTAGTAAATTGCGATGACATACCGCGGGAAGAGCCTCCACACTCATGAACCCAGATGTCTGTACTCAAGGGTTGTGTAAATATAGACAAATACAAAACAGTTAATAAATTTACCTAGTGTTGGGTGATTCTGAGTGAAATACAGGCATATATTAGCCAGTTAAGATATAGGCATAACCGTGTTTAGTTGAGGTAACTACTAGCTAACGGCAGGCGTCTGTTGACATCAGGGCGAGTGTAACGTTAACCAGCGATGACACCTGAAGGGCGGTGATGCTTCTGCTGCCTGAGAACCGGAGGGCATATATTTCAATCGACAGCTCAGAGATTTAAGTGGCAATGAAATCTGCGTTGCATTGCGGTCCGGTACTCAGTCCAAAAGGGGACAGCTGGGGACAGGGGATATGATGCTGCCTCATGTTTCACAGGGCAGGGACACGAACACTGAAAAGCCACAGGACTTACTGGCCTTGCCAGTAATAATTTTCTATCCTAGCTGCCTTGCCTCGTCTGAGGAGCTCATGCCCAAAGCCCATTACTTCATGTGACCTCCATCAAGCCCACGTTCCTACGAGTAACTTGTAATGAAATATGTAAAATACATTAAAAAGTTATCTACTGTATAACTGACGGACTTTCAGCGAAACGCAAAGCTAACTAGCACTCAGAACTACGAAACCACCAAAAACATCTTACCGTGCCGCTATTGTAAGTAACTGGAAAGTTATTTCTCCGATCAGTATGTTCTCGAGTAGCTTAGAGTCCAGATTAAACCCAAATGTAGCCTAAACCGCCTGTGACTACTGAAAACATTACACCTACCGAAAACGTAACCTCCGCTACGACGCATGCGCACATTCCTGACACAAAACCACATTTTCCACCACTTCCGGCACTTATTTATTACGCAGTCGCGCCATGTACTGTCTGAACATTGCGTTGAAGTCCCTGTGACCAATCACATGTGAGGACAGACATGGATTATACCATGAGGCTAAAAGGGAGGGGGGGTGACGGTCTTTCTGATTTTCTGCTTAGTGTGGGGATCAGCAGTGACAATCATAATCCAATATATACTCTATTGGCCCGAATATAAAACGACCACACCACTTTTCGCCAAGTATTTATAGGAAAATGGTTTTTGGAATACCAAATCTTACCTTTATAAAGAAAAATAGTTTAATTTGATAAGAACATATAGTAAATTAACCAGCAACCACATCTTAAAAAGTAACCATAGGCAATCGGGATTACAAGTGTACTAAACAGCAAGCATGAGATATTCATTGTCTGCTTATCCGGGACCAGGTCACAGGAGAGAAGACATGCCCAGACCTTACTCTCCCCAGCCACCTCCTGCAGTTTTTCCAGGGCAACACCCAGGCAGTCCCAGGCCAGTCAAGAGATATCATCCCTCTAGCATGTCCTAAGTCTGCCCTGGGGCCTCATCCCTGTTGGATGTGTCTGAAGCGCCTCTCCAGCGAGGCCTCCAGAAGGCATTCTAGACAGTTGCCAAAATCACCTCAGCTGGCTCCTTTCGATGTGGAGGAGCAGTGACTCTACATTGAGCAGCTCTGAGATGTCCAGGCTTGCTTACTGGGTGCTTTTGGCAGGGATAATGTAAAGCGCTCTGAGAAAATGTAACATTGTGAAAATGCCAAATACAAAAAAAAAAAAAAAAAACTGAACTGAGTGTTGAATAATAACATTAATCCCTAAACCAGGTGAAGATCTACTATCTCGATTGACATCTGGCACCCAGTTAGACTTCTTAACAATGATTATTGTCTTTAGCTTTTGCTATAGGGTTAAAACCGTTCTTGATTCTGTGTAAATGAGACACAATCAGGGTTTATTAGATGTTTTGTATGTGTATATTGGTTTATAAATGCTCTGTGAAGTTCGATAAACAAATAAATAACTATCGCCAGGCGGCGTACCGACGAGCAAAGAAAATGACCGCTCCTGCTGACATAAACAACCTAGGAGACGAACGCTTTAAACACGCCAATCGCCGGTCAGCTCACGCATCACGTGGTAGGCGTTGTGTACGGTTTCGGCCAATCAGGAACGTTGATGTGAAAATTTAAAAGTAGGAAGAAGGTTTTGCGGAGTGCTTTACCGCTAGTGCTGCACTTCACTTTTAATTGTGGGTATCCTAATTTAAAATGGCAGATGAGTCTGCGGTTAAGGTTTGTGTCAGGGTTCGCCCGTTAATACAGAGGTGAGGTTATCTTCTATTTGATTCTTTTAAGACTCAAATATTTCATATATGGATTGAATAATAGACCCGGTCCTCAGACCGGAGATCGCCGTTGTGAAACCGTGTAGCAATGCTTCTGGTGCTTTGATTGCTCTTGGCGACTTCATTTAATGTGTTGTCTAGATCATTTAGCATACTTTTGAAGATCGAGTGGCCTCGTGTCGCTACAGTTGCATGTGTGGGGGGGGGGTGAGATTCTTGATCAAAAATTTTGAATGGCCTCCATAGTCTAACAATTCATGTATTTCCTTTGTCGGTGACGAGATTCGGGGTCGTGTTCTGACGAGCTGTCAGTGTTACCGGTGTGATGTACGATTACAGATAAAAAAATCCAGACAAATGGCTACGTATTTATAGTGCATCGTTGGCTCAGGCGCTCTCTCGCTTGATCGTTTTAAGTGATGTCCTGGATGGCAGACATTGTGTGAGTTTTGCAAGCCACCGTAATCGCAGTTGGCAGTGCATTAAGTCGGTTTTAGTTGGTTTTTTGATTTCCATTGAGAAAGTTGGATTTATAAGCAAATGACCATTAAATTAAATTAAATTGAATCTTGGTTAATAATTTTTTGTTAATTAACAATTTTAAATATTTTGAAATCCATTAATTACATATTTTGAAAGGATCAGAACTCTCCTTCCAGACTGATTTTGCCATTATTTGGCGGTACTGCAGCTCCTTAGACTGTAGACTATTTTCCAAACACAGCAGAGCATAAAAACTTCCAAGAGCTTTTGCACTGTTTAAATGTTACTACGTGTGTATAAACTGGTATTATCAGTATTGGGGTTCTGAGTTGCTGCATGTCTGTTTCAGCTGGGGGAACCAAATATCCTGGATGTCAGGAAGTAATGTTTCTCCCTCATATTTGGGGAAAGTATGTGAGATGGTTGAAAGTAATTCGGATACATAATTACATGTGCATAGACTAGTTTTATTAGTACTGAGGTCCACAGATGCTGTGTGTCTATTTTAGCCGGAGGAACCCTATTTTTTAGGTTTAACATAATAATATTTCTTTTCAAATCTATGCATAAACGTATTGATGGTTGAAAAACTGATTCAGCTTCGCCTTTCCATGTAAACGGACTTATGTCACCAATTTGGTGTCCTGTTATTTCTCTATCTGTGTGTTGGCATAGGAAACCATGCATCACAATGTTTTAATATAACTTGATTTTGTCTGAATGCTTACAAGGACATTGTTGTCTGTTGTAGCTGATAAATGTAAGGAGTTCGTTGCTACAATTAAATTATAACTAGAAATTGACAATGTCACATACAATATAGGTGAAGTTCTTCAAGCAATACTACTTTTTTATATTTTCCCAGCAAGCATCTATTATCAGCGACTTAAATAATTTGAATTATCTTTGAAAACACAGAAATATTGAAAAGGCATGTCTCTTCACATATATGGCTTGTTTATCTCACAGCACTTTCGTGGAAAGACATTAAAATGAGAGAGAATCTGTCTAACTAATGCTGCAGGTGATGTCATGATTTCTGATCAGCACGCAACGGGGAACATGGGAGACCTGAATTTCCCGTAACACCAGTACTAGTTTTTATGCCAGTAGAAAACAAACACTTTGAAGTATCAAACGTATGTAGCTTGTGTGGTGGAGAAGCGCCCTGTAATTCATCGCTCGGTTACTTAAATCAAAACTTGATTTTTTTTTCCTTTATACAGGGAACATGCCAGCACAGAAGGCGCAGACCTGGTCTCTGTGCATTGGAAAGCTGACAAACAGGCTATCCATCAAGTGGATGAGGGCTGTATCACCAAGACTTTTAATTTTGACAGAGTCTTTAGTGCTGTAGAAACAACGAAACAGTTGTACCAAGAGATCGCCAAGCCCTTGGTGGTGTCCACTGTTCAGGGTTACAATGGTGAGGCTGTCAGGCATGTGGCCTTTCGATTTCCTTACATAAGAACATAAGAGATTTACAAACGAGAGGAGGCCATTCGGCCCATCAAGCTCGTTTGGGGCCCTGTGTTTTCATATTTCCTTCATCAGTGTTTTATGCTCCTGTGACAGGAACGATATTTGCATATGGACAAACGTCTTCCGGAAAGACCTTCACTATGATGGGGAGCAGTCCTATGCCTGGGGTGATCCCGTTGGCCATGGAGGACGTCTTCCAGACCATCAAAAATGTGAGTCCGCATACTATGCCAGTCACTGGTACCAGTGGGCACCTCTGTCATGGCTGATGGCCTTTCCTGTTTCAAGTGCCCAAAGAAGGAGTTTCTCCTGCGGGTGTCCTACATGGAGATCTACAATGAGACCGTCACTGACCTGCTTTGTGACAGCTGGAAGAGGAAGCCTTTGGAGATTCGTGAAGGGAACTATGTAAGATCCATGATGTCGATTATGTTTTCGATAGCTAGCCGTCACATCTCTGTGTCTCTGATTCACTGAGAATTCTTGTCTCCAGAAAAATGTCTATGTGGCTGACCTGACAGAGGAATTGGTTACGTCTGCTGATCAAGCCCTTGCCTGGATCAGGAAAGGCGAAAGTAGGGATCTTTGATGTTGAGCATGAATACAACTGCATTTTAATTATATTTTTCCTTGGATGAATGTGGATGAATGGCTTAATCCTTTACTTCTTTCTAACAATTGTACAGAAAACCGGCATTATGGGAAGACCAAGATGAACCAACGCAGCAGTCGTTCCCACACAATTTTCCGCATGGTAAAAACTTTGCAGCCTGGTTTTCAGTCCTGGATTTGGGTTGGCCATAAATGTATTCCCATATGTATATAGTAGGACTGTATCGCCAAGCCTTGGGCAAGATGAACCATATCGAGGTACAATACGGCAATACACATACCATTTTGCGAGACATGAAAAAGTAAAAACTTGTTTGTAATAATTATCTCTATTTGGAAATTTTCAGAATTACTAAATTTGTAATAAGACTAATGTCTTTGTTCTTCAGTGGTGTAATTCATAAACGTTACTTTACTTAACAGTTTGCAGTTGCATTAGGACACTACTGATGTCCTTATGATTAAAGCTCTTTAGTTTTGTCTAAAGTTTGTGTTTCCTCCGCTATATTTAAGCCTTGTTAGGCTAAGTCACCCTTTACAAACATGGCAGTCACCCTTTACAAACATGGCAGTCACCCTTCACAGAAACCCTAATATATTTTGATACTTTATACTTTGTGTAATTAGCAGGTGTATTTTGGAAAGGTTTTTCCTAGGCTGTGGTTTCAGACAACAATTATACATCACGAGCGTTTTCTATTTAGTTTTTTATACACACACACAATGAATAGGTAAATTCTACATAAATTAACACTGCATGTTCAGAAATCCAGCGATGTTTTTTTTTTTTTTTTTTTTTTTTTTTCCTCATTAAATTTATTTATTTATTTATTTATTTATTTATTTATTTAGGAGAGAATGTGCTTAGATTTTCAGCATGGTTTGCGACCTCCTGAGTTTGCATGTTGGTTACAGCCCTGTTTGCTGTTGGATGTTGGTTCCAGCCCTATTTGCTATTGCTTAATAATGTATTGTAACTTCATAGATTCTTGAAAGCCGTGAGAGGAGTGACCCAGCCTCTGGAGAGAATGCCGATGGCGCCATCATCGTGTCCCATCTGGTATGACGTCCTGCCCGTGCTGTGGCCTGTATGCAGGGTCAGAGACATGCCATCTTCCTGCACTCCTCCTGACGCTGCTTCTCTCTGTGTCTGACAGAACCTGGTGGACTTGGCGGGGGCCGAGAGGGCCAGCCAGACTGGCGCTGAGGGTAATGTGTCACTTCGCTCTGCCACGTTGGCTCTGCCCGTTTCGCCTCGTCGCCTTTGCTTTGGTGTGATACAGCTTCCTAGTGGAGTGTCTCTCTCACAGGTGCCAGGCTTAAAGAAGGCTGTAACATAAACCGCAGCTTGTTCACGCTTGGGCAGGTTATCAAAAAGCTGTCTGAAGAAAGCCAAGGGTAAGTTTTCATGGCACCCAGATCTCATTGCGGCTGTGCGCTGTGGTTATGAACCTTGCTAGCGCTTCACGCTGAGCCTGTGTCTGTTCCGTACAGGGGTTTCACCAACTACAGAGACAGCAAACTCACCCGCATTCTGCAGAACTCCCTGGGCGGCAATGCGAAGACAGTCATCATCTGCACTATAACCCCAGCCACCGTTGATGAGACGCTCAGTACACTGCAGGTGCAGCGCCTGCTCCTAGTGCCCTGCCCTGCCTCCCATTGCACTGTGTCCAGGTGGCATGGATGCTCAGGGTTGAGGGATCTAATCGTGCGTCTGTGTGTCTGTCCTTTGCATGTTCTCTCCATGGCACGTGGGTTTGGTCCTGCGGTCCAGGGATTAGCAGTCAAACTGGCCTCTCGATGTGCTTTTTTCTCTCTTCGTTGATGGTGTGGGTTGTGTTTGGCTATAAACATCTCAGCTGTCAGGGGAAAAAATGACCGACGCATTTCGAATGAGGATGGATCGATGGATGATACAGATGGTTTTGCACGACAGTATCGAATATTCATGATTTCAGATTGTCTCAAATTATTGTGTAGTTTTTTGGAGGAAAAACAATGCAATGCAATTCCTTTGCGTTCACGGCCTATCTAGCTGTGCCATATATTAGTAAAATGCCCTTAATGCATACCAACCGACATCTATAACATTTTAGTAGTCTGTGTGAACAGCCTCGTGGGAATATGTGCTATGTCACTAATGTCACATGGTCACTACTGCATCTACCCAAATAATGAATCGTGAATCTTCTGCACATTAAGCACTGGCTCATTAATCATAGGTATGTTCACAAGAAAGTTTAAATCTGTCTCAAGAAATCATCATGACTTGGATGGTCCGATCGATCGTCCTTTTTCCAGTTTGCCAGCACAGCAAAACGAATGAAGAATGACCCGCATGTCACAGAGGTGTCGGATGATGGTGCTCTGCTCAGAAGATACCGGAATGAGATTGTGGATCTTAAGCGCCGTCTGGAGGAGGCAAGTGTCTGTGTGTCTGTACTTCCTAACCTAACATCTGAGCAGAAGGAGGAGAATCCTTTTATCTCACAGCTGGTCAGTCATGGAATATATCTTGTTTGCTGTAAGCTTTGCCATAAGCCCTTTGGTCTCCACTTTTCACAGGTCTCCACAGTCACACGGACAGCCGAAACTGAGAAGGAGGTCCTGGCGCAGCTACTGCAAGAGAAGGATCAACTGCAGAGAGAGCAGGAGGACAGGATCAGGAACCTGACAAACATCATTGTCACCTCCACAAAGTTTGTTGCAGTCAAGAAGGTGCCGGATGCTGTTCGTCTGCTGGTGTCTAATGGTCCCTGTGGAACTGAGACACACAATTCACCTTGAGTTTAATAACCTGTTGGTTCTCCTGTAAATGTTCAGGTGCCAAAGCGCAGGATGACCTGGGGAGGGAAGCTGCTGAGGCCACCACTGGAAGCCCAGAGCTGTGCTGACAGCGAACTGAGCTTTGCTGAGCCGTCACTTAAGAGAAGGAAGGCAGAGCTGCAGTCCTTGGGGGAGGCCGATGAGGGTGGGTCTTGTTTTCACTTGGGATTGATTAATCCCACCAAGCCTAGACAATTAGACCGTGACTGAAATTAGTGCTTATGTACTTTGTAGTTTTAGTTTGTAGGTAACCAGTAGTTGCTCACAAGGAATTGTTACATCTTAGCTTCACCTAGACACCCAATCCTATACAATAGAGTCCTAAAAAGCAGAATACGCTGATTGTTAAAATACCCATGGATTGTCATTTATTTGTTTTATTTTAAAAACGTGCAACACCAGATTGTCTCCTGGTAATGTTTGAGACCTGAGGTTTATCGGATTGAGCCTCACCTGTTCTCCCCTTGCTTTCTCAGCAGAAGGGGACGACTTCGACTCCCGATGGGACAATCTTGAGCAGCCGGGATTAGATGGGGACATGAACCAGAGTAGCATAACCATTCGCAGCTTTTATGAAGGGTGAGTTGTGGAAACCTTGCTAACCTGATACCGCGGCTCTGTGGGTTTCCAGACAGAAGCTGAAAATCGATTTCGGGTTGACTTAATGCTTTCTTTCAATGCTTGCTTCTTTACAGAGAGTTCTCCTCTCCTTGTTTGAATGAGCTGTCTGAGAAGGTGGCTGGTTTGGAGCTGCAACTTAAGACTGAGGCTCTGGAGAAGCAGGTGGCCCTGGAGACCAAGGCTGCTTTGGAGAGCAGGTTGGCTGAGCTAGAGCTCAAGGAACAAGAGAAGAAGGCTTCTTTGGATGTCAGACTGGCTGAGCTGGAGGCTGAGGTCCAGGAGAAACGAGAAGCCGTGGAGACCAGAGCTGCTCTAGAGGCCAGACTGGCTGAGCTGGAGGCTGAGGTCCAGGAGAAACATGAAACCGTGGAGACCAGAGCTGCTCTAGAGGTCAGACTGGCCGAGCTGGAGGTTGAAGTCCAGGAGAAACGAGAAGCCATGGAGACCAGAGCTGCTCTAGAGGTCAGACTGGCTGAGCTGGAGGCTGAGGTCCAGGAGAAACATGAAACCGTGGAGACCAGAGCTGCTCTAGAGGTCAGACTGGCTGAGCTAGAGGCTGAGGTCCAGGAGAAACGAGAGGCCAGTGAGACCAGAGCTGCTCTAGAGGTCAGACTGGCTGAGCTGGAGGC
>JAODLC010000123.1:31447263-31464220 GCA_026781145.1 Hippopotamyrus pictus | reverse complement strand
CCATCACTCAAGAGAGAGACCAACTCCAGGAGATGCTGGAAGGTGTGAGAGAAGAGAGAAACCAGCTGAAGAATGATATACAAGAGAACATAGACATGGTGAGGTTTTGCTTCTTTAATTTCATGGGTTATTTTAGGCAATCGGGATCTTGTTTAATGCTTGTTTAACTTTTCCAGCTAATAATGGTCCAAGAAGAGCTAAGACAGCAGCAGCAGTTGACCTCAGATCTGCAGGTCCAGGCTTTACAGAGGGATGCCCAACAGGTACTCTCTTGCTTCAGATTGAGCCAGTGCAAAGGCAGGGCCGTCTGGTAGGCTGAAAGTCACACTGCGGTGCTAGCATTATGCGACACGTTCCATCTGTCCATTTTTTGCTGTTCATCCCATTCCCGTACTCATGTTTCTGCTTCTGCAACTGCCAAAGCCATACTCCGTTTGGCCTGGCAGTATCTGTCAGCTTGCTCCGGAGCCCCACAAGTTCAGAAGACCGCCTTCTGGTGGCTCCCTTTACTCGTAGTGTCTACCACCAGGTTTGGAGGTTACTGCCGTGACGGGCAGCTACAACCTTGTGGTCACAGGGCTGCACAGCCTTCATAGCGGTGGAGGCATGGAACATGGACTTTTCGGACTCAATGTCTCCAGTCTCCCATGGAATACAGGAGAAGTTCTGTAAGAGTTGAGGGTTAAACATGTCTCTGCTAGATGCTCCCAGAACCCGCTCATTATTCATTTGGGGATAGCAGCTCTGTATGGCATTTATCTCCATCTGATCAAACTCACATCAGGTGGTGATCAGTTCACAGCTTAGCCTCTTCCTTCACCCCAGTCTCCAAAATATGTGGTTGCAGATTTGATGATGCGACTACAAAATCGGATACTAATCTACAGCCTAGGGTATTCTGGTGCCAGGTGCTCTTTATGTTGGGCGGGGGGGTGTTCTGTACCTCTGTGATCCTAGTTGCTACATTTTCAGGGGCAGTTGTCCCTGGTAGGGTCTCCCAAGGGTAATTGGTCCTAGGTGAGCAGCCAGACAAGGAGTGATTCGGAAGGCACTATGATGAGGAACAAGGATTATATAACCTCACCCAGAATAGGGAAACCAGGGCTCCACCCTGGAATCAGGCTGGGAGAAAGATCGTGGGTGAGTGCCTAATGGTCAGGCCTTCACCCATGGGGCCTAGCTGAGCAAAGCCTGAAAGAATTAATTACATGGATTTCCCCTCCTGTTGGCCCACCACTTGCATGGAACGGCCTTCAGGGTTGGGTGCTATGTGGATTGGGCAGTAGTTGATGGCGGGGGCCTTGGTGGACCGATTCCCAGTTACTGAAACTGTCTTGTGACAAGTTCTTGGAAAAAATCCAGAACTTAACTTCTATAACCAGAATATTACAACTTTGTGAAGACCAAATTATCATAGACATTTGGCAGATAAATGTGATAAGTTTATAATGTATTAAGATGTGAGTTTTATGCATTTTCTTTTTTTCTAGTTGTGGGTTTTTCCAAAAGCAGGTGCAAAATTCAAACACTATACAGGTTTTTGATCAGATGTTTGAATCACTTAAAATTTGCTCAAACTGCTCTGTTAAAATGCAGATATGGACTTTGATTAACCCAGAAGCCACTGCTGTGTTATAGCTGGGGGGCAGATTAGTGGGTATGAGAAGCATCTAAAGGCAGGACCATGTGTCTTCTGTAGTCACCGCAGCAAAGTGAAGAGATGGATGGCTGGAGAGCAGAGAGGAACCAGCTTAAGAGGGATCTCCAGGAGAATGTGGAGATGGTAAGCAAATGCATTCTTTTATAAGCCCTGGAATGGCTGAATGCTTCTGCTCTTTAAAATATGTTTATTGATTTTCATGAAAACTGAACAATAACCCGGGTTCTGCAGATGATTGAGAACCAGGAGGAGCTGAGGCTGGCTCAGGAGAAGATCAGAGACCAGCAGTCCACCATTAAGGACTTGGAGACTCAGATTGTGAAGATGAGGTCACAGCTGATTGATGCTGAGGGCAGCTCTCGGAATGTCACAGAATTGAAGGACCCGGTGAGCTGATGTGCATGAAGGACCAAGTCCTCCTTTGTCTGTCTCTATCACCCCCTTTTGCTGAAATCACAGCTAAACTTAATTCAACTAAGCGATTTCAGTTTGTCATCTGCTTTCATGTGACACACCTTTTCTGACTTTATATCGCTTGATATTTACTGGATCAATCTAAGGCTACTCTAGTCTACCTCCTGTCATAGAATCTAGCAGCTGCATAATTTAAGTCCTTCAGAAGCAAGTAGCATGGTAATGAGTGGTTGTGCTGAGTCTGCCTTGACTTTGTCCACATTTGGATGCGTTATCCCTGAATCATGTCCATAGATAGTCTGAAGTTCAAGTGGTGTTGGTAGGTTCTGACTGATTTGAGTCCAGCACATGCTTGAAGATGGCTTTAGTTTAAATTTTGACTGAATAACCTACAGATTCAGCAGCTGAGTGAGGAGCTGCGGCTGGTACGCAGTGAGAGAGACACTCTCCTGTCTGAGAGGACAGACTCTGCTCAGAAGATGGAGGAGAAGCTGGAGAAGCTACATTCACAGGTGATGTCCATCACTCAGGAGAGAGACCAACTCCAGGAGATTCTGGAAGGTGTGAGAGAAGAGAGGAACCAGCTGAAGAATGACGTAGAGGAGAATGTCATGAAGGTGAGGCTGGGTATTCTGACCTAGTATTTCTCCTGCTGTCATCATTGGAGTTAGTAAAATAACATAGAATTTTGACTCGCAAAAACAAACCTTGATCGTCTTTTGTTTGCTGTGTGGAACGTCTCACAATGCTCATACCTGGACCTTCTCCTCAGATCCAGCAACTTGGTGTAGAGCTGCAGGTCATGCAGAGTGAGAGAGAGACTCTCCTGTCTGAGAGGACAGACTCTACTCCGGAAGTGGAGGAGAAGCTGGAGAAACTACATTCACAGGTGACGTCCATCACTCAGGAGAGAGACCAACTCCAAGAGATACTACAGGCTCTAAGAGAAGAGAGGAACCAGCTTAAGAAGGATCTACAGGAGAATCGGGAGAAGGTGAGGCACTGAGCCATGTCCTGACTGTTAATCTTCAAAATTGTAATTTCTTGATGTGACCATAAGCTGGTGGGTTCATCCAGGCTATAAAGGTGCAGGACGACCTGAAGCTGCAGCAGATCCAGAGTGAAGAAGCTCAGGCTGAGTTTCAGCTGCAGGTCAGATGTTGTGACTTGATTCTAATGGAGTGTGGAAAGGGTACATTTGTGGGAGCTGAGTGCAAACTGTGATCCACTACTGCAGATACAGCAGCAAGCTGAGGACTTGGAGAGGTTAAAATCAGAGAGGGGCTGCCTGGAAGATGATCTGCAGAAGCATGTGGGGAAGGTGAGGTGACTTTACCTTTTTCCCACTCTTGTAATTCTTGAGCACATGGATCCAATAGCAATGCAATAAATGGTTTCTCCATAACTGGGACACATTTGCTCTAAACAGTTTGCTCTGTTACTTGGAAGCTTTTGGTATCTGTGTTGAAAGGCAGCTCTGAAGGGACCATGTGCTATGAGCTGACGAGGCAGTGCTGCTGGTCATGGTGGGGTATATCAGTATCGTGTGAGACCGTGACAGAGGGGTGACTTGATCTTAGCCATGTATATGGTGCCTTTTGAATCATCTACAGATCCAACAGCTGCGTGAGGAGCTACAGCTGGTACGAAGTGAGAGAGACTCTCTCCTGTCTGAGAGGACAGACTCTGCTCAGGAACTGGAGGAGAAGCTGGAGAAGCTACATTCACAGGTGACCTCCATCACTCAAGAGAGAGACCAACTCCAGGAGATGCTGGAAGGTGTGAGAGAAGAGAGAAACCAGCTGAAGAATGATGTAGAGGAGAATGTTGTGAAGGTGAGACTGTGTACTCTGTCGTTTTTCTCTTCCTGTTATCATTGAAGTTTGACTCACACAAAGAAAACCTCGGTCATTATGCTTTGTTTGCCTAGTGGATCCTCTCACAATGCTCATACCTGGACCTTCCCCTCAGATCCAGCAACTTGGTGTAGAGCTGCAGGTCATGCAGAGTGAGAGAGAGACTCTCCTGTCTGAGAGGTCAAAGACTGCTCAGGGAGTGGAGGAGAAGCTGGAGAAGCTACATTCACAGGTGACGTCCATCACTCGGGAGAGAGACCAACTCCAGGAGACACTACAGGTTCTAAGAGAAGAGAGGAACCAGCTTAAGAAGGATCTACAGGAGAACTTGGAGAAGGTGGCTTTCAGTCTTCTTTGACTGAAAACTTTGGCTCTTTTCCTTCCAGTGGAGATATTATTTCATGGACAAGTGGTCTACCTTGTGTTTAGGTCCTGAAGTTCCAGGATGAATTTCAACATCAGAAGACTTTAAAAGAAGCTCACACTGAACTGCAACTGCAGGTACAGTTGTTATACTTTTGCTGGAGTTAAGATGTTGTGATGGTAATGAAGGGCTTATAAAGGGTGACCTGATGCTTTCTTTAGGTGAAGCAGCAGTCTGTAGAGCTGGATGCATTGAGAGAGGAGCGGACACACCTGAAGTGTGACCTGCAGAAGAGTGTTGAGGCGGTGAGAATCCCAGCTCTACATCGTCTTGATAACTCACCATGGCCGCACAGTGCAGACAGCCTAACAAACAAATTGGCACCTTTTGGGTTTAGTTCACACAGGCTGAGGAGGAACTCCAACTGCAGAAGTCCCAAAGTGAGGAAGCACAGACCGTCCTCCAGCTGAAGGTAACCTCCAGCAGCACTGGAGCGCCCTTGGAACGGAAGATTAACCGTTCCCATCTTTTCATGAATAAGTCATCAGTGCCAAAGTAATTTGGAAGTGAAGGGCGTGGCTTTCCGAATGCGACCTTCTGACCTGTGCAGGTAAAGCAGCTTGGAGATGAACTGGAGGGAGAAAGACGAGAAGTAAGACGGTTCAAGAAGCAGCTGGATGAGGCTTCTGCCAAGGTGAATCCTAGTCCCTGTGTCTCATTTAGGCTGTTTAATCACAGATTCAGAAACTCTTCGTTTTGCTGTGTTGACTAAAGTAGGGGTGGGGAACTTGTCCCATGGTCGACCGGTGTAGGTGTGCGTTTTTGGGGTGGCCTCTCTATCAGCCAATAACAGTGTGTCCTCAGGACTGGAGTTGAGAACCACTGTTTTATTATGGGCTGTTGGAGAGGTCGTCCCAGAAACCCGCACCCACAGCGGCCCTCCATGGAACAGGCTCCCCACCCCTGGTCTTAAAGAACTGAAGCCATCACTAATAAAGCTATACTGTCTGACTCGTGAAGCAGAATAAGCTAGGTGATCCCAAGAGGGGCTGTTCACTAACCACAGGGTCTAACTCTGACTCTAGCTGGTCCCGGAGGCGAGTCAGGGTAGGAGTGCGGCCGAGGAGTCCAGGCTGCTCCTTTATGGGAGACTCGAGGAGTCCGAGTGCCTCCTGCAGGTAGGTGGGGGGCCCTGGCTGGTCGTCTGTGGGGGCTCCTGAAGCCAGGCCCCCATCGCTCCGTTGTGTCCCGTCAGGGCCTGCTCGATCGGTGCCAGCTCCTCCGGGATCAGGCTCTGGGGGCCAGTACTGAGCTGATGGCCCAGCTGGACGAGTCCTCGCTGGTGCAGAATGAGCTCGTCTTCCGCACGCTGCCTGCCATCCCCAAAGCCACACGGCAGATCTACAGGAACTTCCGCAAGAACACAGATGACTTCAGTGGTTTTGTCTGCCAGACTGCGGTAAGAAGGACCTGGTCTGGCTGTGACCTGTGCGCTGTGCTACATCCCCTGAAATGTGTGAAGTGGGCAGTTCTGTGAGGTGACTGGAATTGGGCTGAATGTTGGTCCGCTCATTATGAGGAGCTGTAGTGTGGCTCTGTCCTTTTGATGCGCTGTTCATCTGTCTTCCTCCAGAGGGTGTATGCTCACATGGCTACAGTGCACAGGCAGCAGTTTGAGGCGCAGGCTCACCACGACCTGGCCTGCATGGAGGAGATGCGTCTCCAGGATCTGCTGCTCCAGCGAGCCCAGGGCCAGGCACCCATTCAGGGCCAGACCGTGCTGCAGCTGAGGGATTTGTGGGAGCAGCGTGCATCTGAGCTCCTGGAGAAGAGGCAGAGCTGCATACAGGTGCGTGTCTCTCTGGCTTTGTATTTACCACATTGTGGTAAAAGCTGCTACTTTCTTAGCTTGTGGGACATTTCTCAGGTTCCCACAATATAACCTCAATTTTATAAAAATCTGTGAATGCAATCAAAATATGAATAGGGGTACGGGTTCAGGTTATCATAGGTAGGGTTAAGGGCATGCCCTTGTAAATGAATGGAGAGTCCACACAATGATAGGAGTAAACTCTATCTGTCTGTGTGAAACCCCAAGCTGGTCTCTGCCTAAAGCAAATATTAGAACATTTTGGGTGAATAGAGCTGTGAGTATAGCAGCACCTTGTGGTGCAGTTGGGAACTGAACACTGCAGGGGTCGGACAGGGGCGTAAGCTAGGGCCTCCACCCGTCCCTTATAATACAGGATCGTCCCGTACTGTAAAATAAACTGCTGCGTCCCGTTTTATGTGGGGCGGTCCTGTATTATGAAGGCCGGGTGGCGGCCCTAGCCTAAACTGGCCAGGTCACTGGATTATTGGATATTTACGCTTTATACCCCAAATCTCAGTGGTGGAGCAGGTGTCCCACATTCCTCTGAACTGGTCCCAGAAGCGCTTCATTGCTGGGAAGTCATCGATTGTTCCTGTATCCTGACCCCGTATTTGGTCCTTTCAGAAGCTGCAGCGCATTCTTGGAGAGCTTGAGTCGGGTTTGGCCCAGAACTCCGCCTCTGTCCCCCCGGAGCTAGCCGAGCAGCGGCGCACCAATGAGGAGCTGCGGCCGCTGTGCGATGGCCCCGCCCCCGACCCGGCGGCCCTGGAAGGCCTGCTGCAGCGTGAGCTGTCCAGGCGAGCGGCAGCCGTGCAGCCCAGGAAGGAGCTCTACCAGGTTAGCCCGCTCGGAGCCTCGTCGGCCTCACACGCCCCCTAGTGGTGGGCTTGGTTGTGGCTACGTAAATAAGTTAATGGGATTTTCTTTAAAATTGGAGTTTTGGTCATTTTTGATCTGCTTTTGTGCTGCTTTCTCTGCATTTGCTATGTACACATATATGCACAGCACCTGTGAATGTCAGGCGGAAAGCCCATATCTGCCATCTCCCTCTTCCCTCCCAGCGCCTGCAGGCAGAGTACTTTCAGGCCGATTCAGGGCTGCAGGCGTTCAAGGCCGAAGTGCAGCGTCAGCTGATGGACCATAGGGGGCGCAGCTTAGCCCTGCTACAGTCCACACAGACGGACCACGAGGGCGCTCAGACGGACGGCACAGGCAGCCTGCTCAACGACCCCCAGATGGTGGTCCAGCTGCAGAAGGCTGAGCAGATGGTCACGGTGAGGACTGGGGTGTGGTCATCTGTGTGTTTTTGGGGGGGGGCTGCACGAGGGTGTCCCTGCCCTACTTGTATGAGCTGGTTTACAGACATGAAACCCTTTTTACCGCACCTGCAGTACAAGCCTGGCTAGTTCCATTAGCCCGGTATGGATAACTGCAGAGGCCCCTGGTCAGTTCAAATTGAAAGTGTGGCATTTTGGTTATACAGTACAGTATAGTACTTTATTTAAAAATTTTGTTTAGTTATTTTATGTGAAGTTAATCTGACATGTTCTTAGCATGGGGACAGCGTGTGGCTCAGTGGGCTAAGCCTGTGTGCCTGTAATCAGAAGGTCACCGGTTCAAACCCAGCCTCAGCACGTCTGCGGGTCCTTGAGCAAGGTCCTTAACCCCCAGCTCCCTGGGCGCCGCTACGAGCGGCTGCCCTTCACACACAACTTACTCCATAAAGAGCAAGTTGAGAGAGGTATAAAGACAATTTCTCCATGGAGATTAATAAAAGTATTGATTATTATTAGCAGTTTCTTATTCGTCCCGCCCTTTCCCCCAAAACAAACCTAGAGAACGAGGTATGAACCAAACCATGGCTCAGATACCGAGTTCCGAACATAACTGTGGATTTGGGGGATCGTTACGCTCCTTTGAATGATGTGTGTGTGTGTGTGTATATATAGATGTCCATTTTTCCTTCAGATAGTCCATGCAATTCGACACAGATCACCGATTCTTTCTTGTCGCTGTGCATTTCATTTTGCAAGTTCCGCTTCTAAGTACTGATATACCAAAAAGATGCCCCTTTTAGGTACTGGTGCCTAACCAGAATTCAGTGGAAAAGGGAAAATACCAAATGTTTAGTACCGATCGTACGGTATCTGGTGCAGAAAAAAAGGGCCTTTGGAGTCCATCAGCCCTTGTGTCCATCAGGTCCTGCAGGCCCGTCTGAAGCCCCTTGAGAAGAGTCATGTGGCTGCCTGTGACAAAGCCTCCAAGCTGGCTCAGAATGTCGTCCTCCTCAAGCAGCAGCTCCAGGAAGTGCAAACCCAGCTGGAGGAGCGGCAGAAGGCCGTCGAAAGCCTGAAGAAGCAGCTCGAGGTTGGAGTCTAGTAGCCTCATTCTGGGGCTTCTGTTGAAAAGTGATACAATATTTTCCCTGCTAAGGGGTCTCTCTGCTCCTATGTCCCAGGCCCAGGTGAGGAAGGGCGTAGCCCCCGGCACGGAGGAGCTTGAGGAGATGAAGGCGAAGCTCTTCAGAATGGAGCTGGAGCAGAGTGCGCAGGCCAGCAGCTACCAGGAGAAGTAAGTGGGGTGGGGCTTCCTGTCCTCTTGCTCTGTCTTCTGTGGTGGAACTCGCTGCTAATTGGCAGTCTCGCCAGGGTTGCCACGATGACGGCGTTGCTGGATCACAAAGAGGATACCCTCAGGAAGCTGAAGGAGATGCTGAGAAAGGTGCAGAACCAAGGAGATGAGTCCTGTGAGTATGACAAGGGGAAGCAGGCTGTTTCATAGACCCGCCCCCCAGGTCTGTTTTCTCATTCCCCTACCTTACTGGCAGTCATTGCAGGGGGGCCGCCCATTGCCAGGGTGTCGAGTATGGCAGGTGCAGCTCGCCTGGTCCAGAGCACCGTGCAGGTGGAGCGAGCCAAGCTGGAGAGTGACATGAAGCACTTGGAGCAGGAGGTGGAGAGATTGGAGAGGTAGGACAGTCAGACCCATAGGGGGCGCTGCAGTGTCATGAAGATGCTTAGAATAATGAGATTTGGATTGAGCGTGGCTGAGCCCACGGCTGCCAGAGCAGCTTATAGCACTTGGGCCCGTCCGCTTGTCCTCTTGGGATGCCCCCTCCTTAACCGGCTGCTCCCCCTGCTGACTCTGGATAAGTCTGATGTATTGCATGTGACCCCCCCTCCCCTCCCAGCCTAGTTTCCAGCCAGAAGGAGGAGATCGCCAAGTGGAGGGGGCGTGCTATGAGGCTGAAGGAGACCCAGCGTGACCTGCAGAAGCAGGAGCGGCCATCGCCTGCCCCCCTCACGCCCTCCAAGAGGGGCCAGCTGGCTGCTGCTGCCGCCCCCTCCCCCACGAAGAAGCCGGCCGACAGGAGCGGCCTCCCCGGGCATGAGGACGGCAGCAGCAAGGCGCCCCCTTCAGGTATGGTGGCTCTACTGACGCCGTTTGCGTGCCGACGGGCCGATGTCCCGGGAGAGCGTCTGCATCGCTGTGCTGTGTTTGCCAGACGAGTCGGATCCGGAGTCGGACCTGGCGACTGCTCTGCGCCCCCCCAGCCCCGACCCGAGTCCTCAGATGGGTAAAGGGCTCTGGTTTTTAAATGCTTGTGGTTCCAGGCACTGCAGTTGGTGTGTGCACGGGTGCATGGGGGTGCGCTCTGTCGGGTTGGGGTCACCGTGGGGTCACGGCACTGTCACTTTTGCAGGACCTGGCAGCACGACGGAAGACAAGTGCAAAGAGTGGTGGCCTATGTCCCCCAGCCAGGCCGACAACTGCAAGGCCCAGTGAGATGGGGCCTCCGTTCGCACTTTTTTATTGTGTCTTTTTGTTTGTTCTGTTCTGTTACGTTTTAAAGTTAATAAAACGTTTTCATTACCATTTGTTCTGCTGTGATGTGCCTTTGCGTACTATATACATTGTATATGGTCATGTTTTTTCATTTTTACTTCTACCTTAATACTCGTGTAATTGTACTGTACAGCCAGAAGAGGGCAGTCTCGCTCCTCATTGAGGTGAGCGAAGGCTTTAAACAGCATTTTTCCCATTTTACCAGCTTGCAAAGCCTGAGACCCTGATAGCGTGTCCCTGCAAAAGGACACTCTACTCTGACACAGTAACCTCAGCAGTTGGGTCACCTTGAGCTATTGCACACACAGACGGCACCAACAGGAGCAAATCAAGCACATCCATAAAAAAAGGCTTTATTATTCTTGGTTGAACTTGTCCTGCCTGTGCCGGGCTCCCCGGTGACGGTCGGGCCCCGGGATCAAACGGCTCCTTCCAGCCCTGAAGCGACTCACTTTTTGACTTTGCCCTGGGCCGCCACAGCCTCCATGGCCTTGCGAACGGTCTCCTCGTCTCCCAGGAACTGCATGGGCTTAACGGGCTTCAGGTCCTGGTCCAGCTCGTAGACGATGGGGATACCCGTAGGGAGGTTCAGCTCCATGATGGCGGCGTCGGACAAGTCTGGGGGGGGGGGCATGGATGACCCAGTTAGAGATTGACATGGTCTGGTTCCGACAGGAGGCGCAGAGCTGCAAGGCGCTTGCCTCTCAGAACATAGACCAAATGGCCTTTTTCCTTTAGGTAGCCTGCCGGCCTCTGCGTGACCTCTGTGTGAAGGTCGCTTGTGTAACCCGAAGCCTCCCTGCGCTCCAGTAGGCAGTGCTTATTAATAGAGCTGCCGTAACCCCGGCATGATACGGCAGCCCCTCTGCAGCTGCGGCCCTGCTCTTCTCTCGCCCTCACACGGCATGTGACCTCTGACCTTTCCCAAGCGGCGCTCTCCCCGAATCGGCCCTCGGAATCTGCCTCACTCACTCTCCAGGTGCTTGACGATGCCGCGGAGACTGTTGCCATGCGCCGCGATGAGCACGTTCTTCCCAGCCTTGATCTCCGGCACGATGTGCTCGTTCCAGAAGGGCAGGGCTCGTGCGATCGTGTCCTTGAGGCTCTCGCAGCTGGGCAGTTCCCCCTCCTTCAGACCCTTGTAGCGCCTTGACTGGTGGGAGGACAGAATTCACTCTGGTCATCTGGAGCTGATATCCCAAACCGCTATTGCTCACCCAGTTAGTTAAGAAACATTTGGTTTAGTTCTGAATGTCCGTGACAATCCGGCTTCCAGGCTGTTACACAGTATTCATTTAAATGTACTTGATAAGTCTCGTAACCTGGAATCCAGAAAGAGGCGATTAACGTTTGATTCTGGAATTATGTTCTTGTGAGACACTGATGTATGCTTGACAGCTGTGTGTTAGATATTAACAGGTAGGTAACTAAGCAATATAACGGCATTCGGACACCGTCACTGTAGAGCAGAGAAAACGACTTACTGTCTTTAAGGTGGGAACTTGCCCTGAGTTGTTGCATTACAGGTTCCCTGTAGGTACACGGTCCAGACTGAAGCTTCAGCGGGATGGCCCCCCCCCCCCCCCAGAATGCCTTTAGTTAAGGCTTAGCATTTACTTTTCTTGTCAGTTCCTCAGGTCTCTGACAAACTCTCGGGGCAGCTTTGCTTGCTGCCGTCGTGTGATCTTTCCAATTCATGTCTCAGCAGCATCTCAAAATGCTTTGGTTCCCCTCAACCAATCCTTAACCAGATTTTAACGAGCTGTCGTGCCGGCCTCTCGCTCTCACCTCGCTGATGATCTTGTAATAGGGATGCTCCTGGTCCATGGGGGGCGGCGGGATGTCGAAGGATCGCCGCCAGATCTTCACCTGCTCCTCGCCATGCTTGGCCGCCGTCTCGGCCTTGTTGAGGCCTGTCAGGCCACCGTAGTGGCGCTCGTTCAGCCTCCAGCTCCGCACCACGGGGAGCCACATCTGGTCCGTGCCCTCCAGAATGGTCCACAGCGTCTTGATGGCGCGCTTCAGCACGGACGTGTAGCAGACGTCGAACTCGAGGCCGGCGTCGCGGATGGCCTGCCCCCCACGCCGTGCCTCTTCCAGCCCCTTCTCGCTCAGGTCAGCATCGAACCAGCCGCAGAAGCGGTTCTCCTGGTTCCAGGTGCTCTCGCCGTGGCGCACGATTACCAGGCGGTGGGCGGTGCTCATGGCGCTTCCTCGCACACTTTTCCCGTCACGAGCAGAGTGGTGGCCTGACCCTTCCCTTTGGGGCACACCAAGCTTCAGCAAGCTTCAGTTACAGCAGGCGCCCTCTTTTTATAGCCACAAACACGGCTGGCCGGGGTCTGTGCCCCATCAACCAATGCCAGCTCTCCGGCTGAAAGACTGACAGGGTAGCCAACCAGTCCTCTGGACCTATGGGGCGTCTGTGAGCAGGAAGGGCAGATGTCATGGACAGAGTTAAAATAGCAACATGACTTTTACAGAGAGCGCTAAAGAAAAAACTTGTTAAAGATCAAATGGAGCTGTTAACTCATTGGATGCAGAACAGGAAGAGTAAGACAAATGAAGGGAAACCTACAATGCATCTGTGCTACAGAATAGGCAACATGAGCTTGCAGTTAGTGCAGTAAATTAATAACGATGTATATAGGAGCACACACTCCTCCAGCTGCGGGCACAAGAAACGTGCGGCACAGCCTCCGAATCCAAAGCCTTACAACTTCTCCATTAACCGACTGCTCAGGCCCCAGAGACGGCAGCCATTGTCGACATTGGTATTTTTCAACCAGTGTGCTGTTAGAGCTGGCCAAGTGTGTTGTGTATAAAATAAGTTTAAGTATTAATAGATTAATTTTGAACATACTTTAAGTGGCTTAGATGAAGAAAAAGCTCTGTGTATCATGGAGGTTTTATTTAGTTATTTAATCGCCCAGTAGGCCGTAAGCACACTTGTCATGTTATCAAATGCAGCCAAGAATAAGAAAAAGTGCAAGCTGCTGTGTAGTGAAAAGACAAGATTTAGGTCAAGGCAAACAAAGGGAGGCACGCTGTATGTTTCACATGTATATTGTGTTGGGGGAGGGGCACAGGATTGACCTGATTTTTGTTCAGCTTTCATGGGTGAAGCACACAAACCAAATGTGAACGTCTGAGTAAATATGTGGTACCTGACTTGTGATGTCACGACTGGCTGGTGCCAGAGGGGGGCAGTGGGCCGACTGGTTGGTTCCTAATGACCCCGGAAGACCATAAGGGAGCACGTGGGAGGTGGTTGATGGGGGGGGTTAGATGGGGCCACGGGGGCGACGGCCCAGCATTCAGTAGGGGATTGGGGTTGGCGGGGGCCCTGAGTAAGCATGCCTGCAGTGATGACTCAGGATGGGCTGCGGCAGGAACTTCCCCCTGCCCCCCCCACCGCCAAAGTGAAGGTACCCAGGTGACATTCAGCCTTTCTGGGAATGTATTAGTGCAGCATCCACTCAAGGTAAGCCGACACACAGAGAACGGTCCGGAAGGGCGTATAAGCAATATACAGTACAGACGGGACCTGGTACTGCAGGCAAGGTAGACTCATGACCATCAGGGGCTCTGATCTGCTGATCACTTCCCCCTGTCACTCTAGCCGGGGATGCGTGTAAATTGGTGTGCTTGGGGTTTTTGTGCCTCTGGTAAGCTGGAAAAGGTGTCTATCCAGCAACTCCCCCCCCCCACAAGCTGGAGCTTCTGTCTCCTGTCTCCGCCCACACCGCCAGTTTCAGCCCCTCCTGAAAATATCACTGTCTTCTTGCTATTCCTCTGGCGTGTGCTGTCACTCTGGCTCCTGCCATGCTCTGCTCCCCTTGAAAAGGACTGTTTTCCCCCCACGAATCCTAGGTCCTGTCTTGGTCACCTGGTTCAGTCCACCATACCCACCAGAGGCTTTGCTGGACTTAATGAAGTATTTCTGAAGGAAACATTATACTTCAGAGCAGTGTTTCCCAGTCTGGTCCTCAGGGACCCACTGTCGGTCTGTGTTTTTGCTCCCTAAAAGCTCCCCGTCAAACAGTCCACAGTTTTGCTACCTTCCAGTGCCTTCCCAGCTCCCCGGACTGTCTATGGCTCCCCGAGCACTGGATTGGGAAACACTGCTTTAATGGAAAAGAGATTAATATATGTGTAAGGAATTCAGGACATTGGCAACATCTAAATGACGTGGGTTAGACATGCCAGCCAGGTCCGGCTCCTTCGCTCATGGGTAGCAGCCCAGGCGCTTTTTATGCCAAAATGGCTGTTTTCTGACTAATACCTGACAATCGGGTATCTGACGGGGTCCCATTCCTGTCCTCAATCAGTTATCCAATAGGGTCCCGTCCCTGTCTGTGATCAGATATCCGACTGCAGGTCCCAGCCCCCCTCCGCAATCGGGTATCTGACAGAGTCCTGTCCCCATCCAGGTTCGGGCATCTAACAGGGTCCCACCCCCATTCGGGTATCTGATAGGGTTCTGTCTCTGTCTGCAGTTGGGTATCCGGTGGGTCCCTGTCTCTGATAGCAATCGGGTGTCTAACGGGGTCCCATCCCTATACGCGGTTGGGTATCTGATGACTTCCTGTATCTGTTCACAATCGGGTATCTGACGAGGTCAGGTCCTGTCCCCATCCATAATCGGGTGGGTATCTGATGGGGTCCCTTTCCTGTCCATGGTCAGGTATCCGACAGGGTCCTGTTCCCATCTCCAACTGGGTATCTGATGAGGTCCTGTTCCTGCCCAAGATCTTGATTCCGAGGGGTCCCGTCCCCGTCTATAATTGGGTATCCGAGGGGGTCCCGTCCCCGTCTATGATTGGATATCCGAGGGGGTCCCGTCTCCATCTTCGATGACATATGATTAGTAAATTGCCTTAAGTGCTTTTAAATGCTGTAATGTTTGCTGTATGTTTTCTGAAATACCCTGATCAGCATACTGTAAAGGGGGTGTATGCCAGTGCCCGCCTGGTGTAGGTGTACTTAATAAATCTGTCTCAGTTCTGTCGCACACCTTGAGGTGTGTGTGTATTATAACATCATGGTATTCTGTGTCGGTTTAAATTTAGCTCATTCTATGTAGGGAAGATGGCCACTTGATCACATGGGTCTCATCCTGTGTTCTGGTTATGTTTTCACCATTTGAGCCTGTGTATGTAACCCTCTACACAAGGTGACCACACCCTTATTCCTTACAGCACCCTGAAGGTATATGCAGTTGCTGAACATTGGTAAGGAGATATGGATGTGCACTGACCTGCTAAGCCCACTGGGGGCAGCATTGTGGCATTTTGTGTATGAGAGCACATTGCTGCTGGCTCCAGTTTTCTGCAGTGCAGAATTTACTTTCTTCCTGAAAACAGGACAACCTTATATAAATATTCCAGGAGGGATCATTGATGTATCTCCTCAGGTTTGTGTCCATCAGATACTTTTCTTTCAGTGACCTTGGGTCCTTTTGCTGTTCTGGTGATTTCCTGCATCGGACAGAAGGTCTCAGGTTACTTCCTGCAAACCGCCTTAAAACACCGTCTCAAAGTTCCCTCCTTCCCTCCTGCTTTCTGTCATTTCTTGTCTCCTTACCTCCCTCCCTCTTCTCTCTCTCTCTCGCTCTCTCTCTCTCTCTCTCTGGGCTCAGGACTGCATGCTGCTGTATTGATTCTGCTTCTGCTGCCTCAGAAAATGCATGCGTCAGAGTTCTGCGTCGTATAAGAGTGGCTGCATCCCTCCAGGCAGCGGCACAGACCCAGCTCCCTGTAACGGCACCACTCCCCGGCACTGAGTGGCCATGACTTCCAGCGGCTACGAGCCCTTCTTCCCCTCCCTGTCACGGAGGCGCTTCCTGGATGCCGGCCCCCGGGTGGCAGCACGGAGCGGCGTGATGCTCTCTTCTCGCTACGCCGTCCCCCAGAGGGCCTCCGTACAGCTGGGCCGGCCGGCGCCCTCCTCCGAACTGGACCTCAACCGTGCAACGCAGGTGAGCTGTGAGTTCCGGGCGGTGCGCACACAGGAGAAGGCCCAGCTGCAGGAGCTGAACGACCGCTTCGCCGGCTTCATCGACCATGTGCGTGAGCTGGAGCAGCGCAACCGCATGCTGGAGGCGGAGCTGCTCGTGCTGCGGCGGCGGCACGGGGAGCCCAGTCGCCTGCGGGCACTGTACGAGCAGGAGAGCCGCGAGCTGCGGGCGGCCGTGGAGGAGGCGCGGGCCGAGATGCAGGCTGCCCACGGCCGGCGGGAGCGCCTGCGAGAGGAGTTGAGGAGTCTGCAAGAGCGCTATGAGGAGGAGGCCCGGGCCAGGGAGGAGGCGGAGGGACGGCTGCTGGAGGCTCGCCGTGGCGCAGATGAGGCAGCACTGGCCCGCGCAGAGATGGAGAAACGGGCCGACGGCCTGCTGGATGAACTGGGCTTCCTGAAGAAGCTGCATGAGAGCGAGATCGCCGAGCTGCAGGTGCAGGCGCAGTACAGCCAGCAGGTCAGCGTGCGTGCGGAGGCCGAGCTGGCCGGGCCCGACCTGACCGCCGCGCTGCGCGACATCCGTGCCCAGTACGAGCGGCTGGCACAGCGCAACATGCAGTGCGCGGAGGACTGGTTCCACAGCAAGGCGGGAGCGTTGGCAGAAAGTGCCGCCCGGCAGAGCGACGTCATGCGCAGCGCCAGGGACGAGGCGGGCGAGTGCCGACGCCAGCTGCAGGACCTCACCCTGGAGATCGACGCCTGCAGGGGCATCAACCAGGCACTGGAGAGGCAGCTGCAGGAGCAGGAGGACAAGCAGGGTAGCGAGATCGCAGCCATGCAGGTCAGTGGCGGGGCAGCGCTGCGGGTTCCAGGACAAGCGGGAACCCGAGCTGTGTGGCCCGGGCGCTGTGGCTGTGTTATGTAGATGTAGCACTGCTGAGCATGCCCCCCCCCCCCCCCCCCCCCCCCCCCCCCCCCCCCCACCC
>JAODLC010000123.1:31395405-31407583 GCA_026781145.1 Hippopotamyrus pictus | reverse complement strand
CTGGACCCAGTCGGCCACTGTGCGCTGTTCTGCTCAGAAAGGGGATCGATGTCACTTCTACACCAACGAGAGTCATGTGTCCTTTAAGACGGTTCAGTTCAAGAATACGTTTGGGCTCTGCCGGACTCAGGTGATGTGGAATGAGGTGGCCGTGAGTTCTCATAATGTGGTCCTTGTCAGCTGTGCTGTGGAGGTGAACGTGGAAGGTGGAAATCTACTCTCCCCCCGTAGTGATGGTCAGATCTTCCAGGTCATTGGTGAGTAGCCAGAGCAGGTTACTTGTGTTAATGCTAGCCTCTCCGGTCAGCAGGGCCAGTAATCAAACTACCATAATGTTTTCTTCATATTTTAATGCAGACTTTGAAGATTATACAATTTAGTCCACTCCAAATAGGTATCCTTCTGAACAGAAATTAACATTATGTCATTTTTTCATTCATCCTGCAACCTTTCCTGTATAGAATGATGGATCTAGCATGGGGCAGCACTGTGGTTTGGGGGCAACATTGCTGCATCACTCCTTCAAAGTGGGGGGTTCGAATCATATCTCTGCTCTCTACATATGTGTGGTGTTTGTATCTCCCTGTTATATGGTGGGTTTCCTCCAAGCACTCTGATCTCCTCCTGCAGTCAGGTTGACTAGCTTCTCTGACTTGCCAGGATTTCTGTGTGGGATCTGTGATGCATTGACATCCTGTCCAGAGTGTCCCCTGCCCTGTGCCCTGTGAGGGACTGGCATCCCGTCCAGGGTGTCACACAAGCTGTGACACACATGAAGGTGTTTGGTCTTGGTTGCTGCTGTGTGCTGGACATCTGATCACTTTTAAACTTCATTAAGTCTGAAGCCGTGCGGATTAGATTTACAGGTGTTTTATTCTCGTTGGCCATCGCTTCTCACAAACACCCTGGTGCACACCTACACTGCCTAACAGCTGCTGCTCTCCCCCCCCCCCACTCAGGTGTGCCCCCCACCCATATCGCACCCCCCCCAGACTCCCCGAGTGTGGGTGTGGCCCAACGTGACGGCCCCCCATGGTCAGGTGCAGCTCAACTGCGAAGCCCCATCCTCTGTCCTTGGTGAGGACCCCCTCTGTCGCTTCTATGCTCTGACCCGGGGGGGCGGCGAGGCTGGCTGGGAGGTGCTGGGGGGGCCGGGCTCCAGCTGGCACGAGTGCAGGCTGAACGTGACCGGAGCTATGCTACTTGGCCCGAGCCCCTGGGGTCAGTGGGGCCCCAGAGTGGAGGTGCTTTTGCACTGTGACCTCCAGGAGAGTGCTAGGGCACAGGTGAGCTTTTGGGAGGGGCTCAGTGGTGTTTAACAAGCAGGTAACAATGCAAGAATAATAAGACCAGTAATAATATGAACGGTACTAAAATTACTACTAGTACTATTAGTTTTGACCTAAACATTTATTTGGCTGAATAATGAGGGTTAGGTTTCTGATCCCTGTCATGGTCCAGTGGCAGGGTTAGGGTGCTGGTGTGGGTCTCAGGTTAGTGACGCTGTCTCCAGCCCACCACCCCCCTCACACCACCCTCACTGAATCCTGCTTTCTGTCTTCTGGGGAGGGGCGGCTTTCTTTGATAAAACCTTTCAGCTGATCACTTGTTCGACACCATAAAACAGGAATAGCCAGCAATCTGCCTCTTACCTCTCCACACTTCTGCAATACTCACGGTATTTACATTGTGTTTACATGGCACTATATGTTTACATACTTATTGTCATAATTATCTTCATATTTATTGCCTCATTGAGCACCATCATTGGTGTCATTGACTGCTTACTGTGCATGACAACAAGCTCTTGAATCGTGACTATTGAACATGGCTAGACCTGCAGAGCTGCGTACTCAGTGTGTGCTCCCTCTGCTGGTCTCCCTTGGGTTCTGCAGGAGATGCTTCACCAGCTGGGCTGATTGCCGGTACATTGATTCCTATTTTAATAGCAGCCTGTCTTCTGGGCCTGTACCTCACCTACAGTAAGTCGTTTTGAGCCACGTTGCACCATTTTGCTCAAAGCTACAGTCTTGTGATGAATAACCGTGGCTGTTTTACAGGGAAAGCCACACTGGCAAGACCAAGGTGACTGCTGTCTGTATTATTAGTCTGCCTACAATTCAATTTCACAGTAAACAGCCACTCTTGAGGAATCTGTGTTTCCTGTCGCTCTGGCAGGAGTGAGGAGGCTCGTCGGACTGAAAGTGACCGAGAACATCAGGAAAGTCTATGTGAGTAGTCTATGTGAGTGGTCTATGTGAGTGGTCTATGTGAGTGGTCTATGTGAATAGTCTATGTGAGTGGTCTATGTGAGTGGTCTATGTGAGTGCCTCTCCTTTCTGTGTCCGCACGCTTGGATACCTTCACCTTCAGCTAAGACCTACATATACTGACCTTTCCCTGAAGATTCAGACCTTTCAGCAGGAACGGCACTGTGTGAGATTTCTAATGAACTGTGAACATTTAGACAAACGGTCGCTGCCAGCCTACAGCTCCGGCCTGCTAATGTCACTGATGTGGCTCCAGGCTCAGGGGACAACGGCTACTGTTCATACAGAGGATCGGGAAGTCAGCCAAATGCTCAAGAATGCGAGGAAATGTTTTTGAAATTAAAGTGAAGCTTAATACCTCTCTCCCCTGATCCTTATTTAGTGATTGATAGAAGTGTAATAATGTAATCTAACACAAAATAAGCATGTTTGGTATGATGTAGACATAATTATTTTACCATTTTGTGTGGTAGTACAGCACTTACTGATATTTCGGTCCCCTGCAGAGACAAAAAAATCATTAAGTCATTATGTGTGATCTATCAGAGTTAGTGACCCATAGCTGTGGGTGAGATGCCCCCGTTTCTGATAACTAGTCAGCACGAGGGTTCCCAGCTTTCCGGGGTGGGGGACGTTATCCTGTGTGAGTCCTGCCTGCTTGATCTAGCCACTGATTCACCTTATTTCTCCTTCTGATTAGATGAGAATGTCTCTTGGGCCCAGCAGCAGCATCAGATAGAAATTGCAGTGGTAAACAAGCCGATGGCCAACCCACTTGATGACATCTTCTGGGTGGGGGGCAACTTAGCAACATAATGTTACTTTGTCCTAGATGGGAGGGAGGAGGGGGCACCACTGGTGAAGCTCGCCTAGGGCGACACATGGGCCTTGACGGGCCCTGTTAATAAATTGAGCTCACATCAAATTGAGCTCAGAAAATGCTTCTTCTGATCACAGTAACTGAAACCTGGCGGGAGAGGAAGAGGAAGGAAGAGGAAGAGGAAAGTCATTCAGACTTTGCAGGGTGAGAGAGGTGGTCTTTGACGAATGCCTGAGAAGTTCCCAAGAAGGTCCCAAGCTTCCTGACGGCCCAGCATCCAGCCCATCATCTCCGCGGTGACTGTCCCGGCAGCCTGCTCTTTGGGCGGGGGAGGAGTAGCCTGGCCGGGGACACAGAGCCCCTGTTTAGTGACAAACGGACGGCTGTGAGCCAGTTGCTGTTCTGCACACGCATGAAAGTAACTTCTCACAGCTTCATTTAATCACACAAATCTGTCAAGATTACCCTGTGGTTTAAATGCTCTTCTTGTATGTCATCCTTTCTTAATGGGTCAAAATAAATGATATTGTTGCATGCGGAGAGTAGGTGTCCAGGACGCTTTCACCACACGCCCGAGTTGGTTCATGTTCAATGGAAAGCCAGCATCACTCTGAACAACACAGGGCATCGACATGGAGTTTATATATAACCTGACTGTGCCGCTCATTCAGAGATGTGTCTGTGGGGAGAAGCAGAATGAAAGTGTCTTTTTTGAGCTAGCTGTGATGTTTATGAAGGACGCAGAGCTGGCCAGGATCTCGCTGAGACAGGAGGACTTGGCAGAAAGACCTGCTCTCACTTCAGACACTTAAAGCCAGTTTGAAGCAACAGTTGCATATTTCTTGGTGCCAAAAAAGAGGTTTCACATCAGGGCTGACCTGCCGTCTAGGCTACATAAGCGACTGACTAGGACATCATTTGATCAAAGGGGCATAAAAGAGAGAGTGAAAAAATCAGTAGAAACACCTCTGGTTAAATTCTGTGATGTTACAGTTGTTATTTTAATATTTCAGTACTTTTCTTGTGTAACAGATGGAAGCTAACTAGTTAGCAGCCAGACACCCAGTGCTACTGAAATATTTCTAATATAAATAATTGACAAAATTCGTTTTATCCTGCTCTGTGGGGTGGGGTTGGGGGAGGTGGAGGGCACACAGCTAAATCTCGCCTGAGGCACCAGAACAGCAAGAACCGGCACTGTTTCACATGCTAGTGCTTTATGGGCTGAAATATGGTGAGACACAGCATATATTTAAAGGGATATTTCCACAAAACTCGGCTGGATAATGAGCGTCCAATGCGATCATCACCATTATTAAAGGAGTAGCTCTACTGCTGCTAACTTCAAATAATAATAAAGTTTGAAATATCAGACGCTGAACCAATGTGAACCAATATATAATGCATCTCTGTCAATGTTTGTTACATCTTCACAAAGAGAGTATGCAATGCATAATAATAATAATAATAATAATAATAATAATAATAATAATGAAGAAATATACTGAGCAAGGATTATGAGTGAAAAAAAATCACCTACAATCGTGCAGCCTGACAAGTCAGGTCTGCATCCAATACTCTCTCTCTCTCTCTCTCTCTCTCGCTCTCTCTCTCTCTCTCTGTATGTGTCTGTCTGTCTGTCTCTCTGTCTGTATGTATATATGATGGTGACTATGGTCTCGTGAGTAAAAAGTCATTATTTGGCTCAGAAATGTAGTAAAGAGAAAGTACTGCAACAACCTATAAAATCAAGTACAATACAAATCCAGGAAAAACACCTACTTAAGTACAGCGATACTTTGTTACTTTACACTTATATTAGCTTAATAAAATACTACATTTCAAGCTTCAAAAACGACATACGTGTACACACACTGTGGGCCATTTAGAGACACAACTTCGCATAGCTGCACATTTTTGGACTGCAGGAGGAGACAGGAGAACCTGAAGGAAACCCGCGTGATACGGGGAGAACCTGCACACACACAGCGGAGGTGTGAGCCAGGAGGGCCCCCGCGCCGTAAGCTGTGAGGTATCTGCAAAACGCCACCCAGGAGAAAAGCTGCTAGCTTGACCAGAAATGAGTCGCTCTGCCTTGGGAATCCCTCCTGTCTTCAGCCACCATGTTGATCGTCTGCTGGCATTCTGAGAACCACAACGAGGGCACATGCCCTCCCCAGCACGACCACCAAGGCTGGCATGGACCTCATCTGGCAACACTGGGGGAGGTGAGACACACTGAACCAGGTGCATAAACATACTGACTTGTGGTTCAAGGTCCGTCACCAAGGCTCAGCAAGAGCACCACAAGCAAAGTAAATTTATCCTTAGATTTTTATGATCTTCAGATGGAGATAAGACAGTGGGGGTTGATTTGAGGGTGATATATAAAACATTCTCATAACTGCACTGCTAAGATGTCTCATGACTAGGCTCCCATCATCCAAGCAAAATGTCTGCTCTACTCTAGCTTAATCAATGGAGTAGTGGCAGGCTGGCTAATGACCAAATAAATGGAGAACTTTAGGAATGAGGTCAGTGTTTTCAGAGTATGGTAAAGCATCAGAGTGGACTGGATGGAGACGGACAGCAATTGAAAAAACATCAAATAGTCTATCATCTGTTTTAGCTGAATAAATAGGAAGCAGACGAATTAAAATAAAGTTTGAAATTTGAATAGCGGAGATGTATAGGAAGCCTGCTATGCTTCTAACGTTAATGCAGAACGCCCCCACAGCTGTACCAAAATAGCCTCTCTTGTGTCTCTGAGCACCTCAGGTTTATGCGGCAGCCTGATCACTATTATGAGAGTGCAGCAGATGGAGGTGCAGGTTCACAGGTCCGAAGAGCCGTGGGTGAGACTTCCTGCAGGTGCAGCTGTGGTCTGAGCGGCTGTCGCCGCGTATAGTCACCCGGGACTGTCGGCCGTGTTTTGTCGCCTCGCCTGGCCACAGGGGCGGCGCTAGGGGTTAAACGCAAGCCCAAATCGCAGGCGCAGAATGAGATCCCCCGCATGCCGCACTCGCCGTCTAGCTGTCGGGGGGAGGTGCGAGCGTGTGTAGCTATGAGTGTGTACGTGACCTACCAGTGTGAACGTGATCAGTACAGCGACGACAGTCAGATTCTCACGAACCCCACAACCACAGGGCATGAAAAGCGTAATGAATGCCCTTTAATGACCATCGGATCCACATCCATGTGTACCGTCAAGGTGCAGTCGTGTGGGGGGTGTGTCCAGATCCAAGAAAATTGTACTGGCTGAAGATTTAGGTAGTAGGGGTCGTCGTGGCAGAGAAGAGGCCCCCTTCTGTCTGTTTTATTAAAAAAAATGAGGGGAAAACACAAATCGGGACACATTTACATGACTGACGTGACATGAGTGGCGTGTGGGTTTTCTTCCTGGATTTGCGGCAGTCCGTCACACAGCATAGCTGCCTCTGCTCTCCAGCCGAGCCCCCAGCAGCCAGGAGTCTGGCGACTTGCGGCCGGTGCTGAAGGATCCCGCTATCGAGCCAGACGCCAGGGACCGGCTGATGGACGGGTTCTTGAACGAGCTGTGTGCCCAGTCCGACCGCCGGCCAGAGGCCCAGCTCGGGGGCCGACTCAGGGCCCGGCTCGGGGGCCGACTCAGGGCCCGGCTCGGGGGCCGACTCAGGGCCCGGCTCGGGGGCCGACTCAGGGGGCTGGGGACATCCAACCTAGCGGGGAGGAAGAGGATTGACTTCTGGTGTGGGTTTTACTCTTATGTGTGTCTGTATGTATATAAGTGTGTATGTGTGTGTGTCTATGTGACGTCTTCGGTGCTGCACCTGACATCGTTGGCCAGATCTTCCTTCTCGGACTGTCGCTTGTCCCAGAGGCAGAATAGGAACCAGATGAAGAGGAGCAGCAGGACCACCAGCAGAAGACCACCCACAAAGGTGCCCACAATCACACCCGCCCTGTTAGGGGCTGCAGAGGTCAAAAGGTCACCTGGAGTCATGGCTTTACAGAACCAACTGTGTCTGTGTGTATCTCTTATCCGTCCCCCCCAAGCCCCCCGGCGATGAGTCTGTCATGCTTACGCTTGATGGCTTGCAGCCGGAAGCGGCACCGCTCGACCCCCACGGCATTACGCACTTCACACACGTACATGCCCTGCGTGCTTTCTGAGTGGTTGGCGATGAACAGCTCACCCGTGACTGAGTCTGGGCCCAGGAATAAGAGCCATAATCACAATCGAATGGGGCTCCTTGACATCCTGGACTAGAAGCCTCTGATCATGATTCAGCGGACTAACAATCTCAAGTGTAACAATCATAGTATCAGGTGCAGGTCACTCACTCTGTGTGACGTTGGAAGGAAGAAACTCCTCGCTACCCTTCCGCCACATGTAGGTGAGTGGTGTCGAGCCCTCCGAGGATTTGCACTGCAGGGAAAGCGCGCCCCCTACCTTCTCACTCCCCAGCAGCTTACACTTAGGTTCAGAGGGACGTACTGAAACACAGGCAAACAGGCCACTAATGAAGCTGTGTATGTGTTCAAACTGCAGCATTATATAGACACAGGTCAGAATATAAGATCGGACTGAGAAAACAGCAGTTTTATTCTAAAAACGGGGATTTGTCTTTCGTATGATGAACTCTGTTCTGACAGGCTTCGAAATGTCAGACTCAGAGAGCTTTCTGGAAGGTCGCCTTACCCAGCACGACCAGCGTGACCTTCCGCGTGTCCACACCAGGGCCCTTCTTCACTTTGCACTGGTAGGTCCCGGCGTCACTGGCAGCCAGAGAGGAGATCCTGACGGACGCATCGCCCTGGGACGGGTCGGCGGCGACGAAGTCCACTCCCTCCGCCAGGGCGCCGGTGCTGTGATCGTACTTCGTCCCTCCCATGAAGGACAGGATCTGTGACACGGACAGCCGGGGTCTGTGACGGCCCCACACACTGCGCAGTGCAGTGAGCTGGCTGTGCTCACCCGCGACACTGCTTTCTGTCTGGGAGTTTCATCACTTTCATCAGTGCTGTTCTTTTTTATTAATAAATCTTCATCAATTTCCACAAAGAGCAGAAAGGGTTAAAAAAAAAAAAAAAACAACTCCATGTAGGTTTAACAAATACTGGAAATCAAATTAAACACAAATTCAGAGTGTGCTCCCTGCCCCCCCAAAAAAGGAAACTTTATACAGATAAAAGCATCTATGTTTATATACACAAGTGTCAACAAGACATATATTAACCCTGGTCATTTAAGCTTTGCCCTATATGTATAAAAGGGATTCCATACTGCAAAGAATTCCCTTGTAGAGCCTTTGAGTGTGTGTCTTTTTGTCTCCTGCTTAATTCTGGCATGCCTGGGTTTTTTCATATGCCCCCCCTCCAGTGCCCCCGCGGAAGCCTCTCACCAGCTGGTCCTTCTGCGTTATGTCCGGGCTGACCATCGTCCACTCAATGTCCAGCTCTCCAACGTCCGAGGGCCCTGCGCTGTACTCGCAGCCCAGGGTCACGCTCTCTCCCAGGGCTTTCTGCATGGTCTGAGGCCCAGTGGAGGTCACTTGCAAGGCAACAGTGCCACCTATTGGTGAATGTAGAAGAGCGCATTCTGGAATGCCATTTACCATGAAGAAGAGGGTGTGATGTCAGTGTCAGGAGGACCTCATGCCCTTCAAACCCTCTTCCTAGTGCCTCATGGTGAATGTGCCTTCTGTACCTGTGTGGATGCTTTTCCACTGCACCATGTACCAAACTTTTATTACTTCAAAACAGCACCGAAGTCAGTGGTTCATCAGGTGTTAGTTTTGCACTGGCATGAAAAGCAGGTAGCGGCGCAAGAATGACATCATCACAACATGAGGCTGGTGTTTTATACTGAATTCAAAAATGGCTGTTATACTAGGTCTATATTATAGAGCTGGGCGATATTAATATCGACATTGCATGTTATGCACATGCAATGACTGCAATAATCAGCTTGGTTGAGATCGGGCTTTTTCATACCTTCATACTGTCCAGAAGTTATATGTAATATATGGTATTTTCAGTGTATGCACATTTCAGGTCCAGAGGCTAGAAATTCAGACCAACCAGTTGAGATCTCTGCAACTGTGACTCTTTATGCTAAACTGCTTGGTAGAAAGAAAACCTTGGTCTGGATTTGTAGCTCGTGGATCTGAAATGCCCAGTACTGGAATTTTTGAAACACAATGTTATTTTGCAATACAGTTCTTGAATTTTGAAATCTTGATGATAAAATTTGCCAAATATGGGGTAGGGGGGGAAGCTGCCTATCCCTAAGCCCCATCTGTCACTTGTTATGCAATTTAGAAACACAAACAATAACAACATATTATACAAACAGGCCAGCTTGCAAAAACATCTAAAATCAGGTGGACAAATTGACTTTACTGTTATACACAGAAGGATCTTAATGGAAGCTGTACATCAAAGAGCTGATGAAGGGTTTTTGAACATGTCTTGGCTTGACCACAACAAGCATGGATTCGATTCGATTCGATGTATATAGTGCCTTTCACAACACAGTTGTGTTTAAGAGACACTTAATGTGAGTGTATGATAATGCAACATACCAGCGTGCAAGTAAAGCATCAGGGCACAGCAGAGGGCAAGGCCTGGGCGAAGGTGGCAGCACCTGTTACAGATGGGCGACAGGCATGCAGCTCACCATGGGTACAGATAAGGTCCTCAGAAGGTCTCACTCCGGTTAAGACCCACTGATCCAGACAATGTAAATATTAGATCTGGTTCCTAGGGAACTGTCGGGACAGCTGAGGGACATTGTCACAGAGTGGGTGCCATGTGAGGGAGTTTTACAGACAGTAATCCATCAAAAGGCAGATTCTCTCCTCCATGTACCTTAGTCCAGCATGGGGACACTCAGGCAACAGTGTGGATATAACATTACTCTTACAGTATACATACAATGTGGATAAGATAGTACTCTAACATAGTGCATACAGTGGGGATAAGATACTATTCTTACAGTGTGGACATAGTATGGATAAGATAATACTCTTATAATTGGGACACAGTATGGATGAGATACTATTCTTGTGGATACGGTGTGGATAAGTTACTACTCTAACACTGTGGACACGGTGTTGATGAGATACTATTCTTACAGTATGGATACAGTATGGATATACCCTTACTGTGTGGTTTCTAGGTTTGACTCCTACCTGGCTCGAAATCTTTAAATACCATGCTGCAATAACGGTTAGTGGTTAGCAGTGTGTTGTTGCTATAGTGGTTACTGGTTAGTAGTACGTTGTAGCTACAGTGCTTAGTGGTTAGCATAGCTGCCTTCCAAGCAGTTGATCTGTGTTTGACTCCCGGCTAACACAAATTTTTGAAGGTTGCGTGTGACCCAATGCGTTAGGTCTCTGTGCCTGTGATTCGTAGGTTGCTAGTTCGACTCTCGTGTTTGGCAGAATAGTTACATCTTTTTTGGGCCCTTTATCCTAAAAAAAAATGCTCCAGGGTGCTGGATGGATGGCTGACCCCGCGCTCTGACCCCAAGCGTCTCTCTCACCTCATGTGTGTGTCTTAAAAAGGATATGCAGAAAACACATTCCAATGCAGCTCGTCTCATACTCATTCAAATGGAAAATAAAGCTTAATTTCATTTCAAAGCAGCCAATACGTCTGGACAGCAGGCCCCTCCCACAGCAGGCCCACTGCCTCAAACCGCTCGGAACAGGTACAGCTTCCCAGACCAAAGCACAGTGGTCTCTAGGGAACTGGCATAGTTTGCCAAACTGGTTTTTCCTGTTCACCTGGGCTACAGTATCATGGGACGACTTTCCAAGAAAACATTGTTTGCATACCTACTACTCTCTAATAGGTTGTTTATCACGGAAATCACAGTATCGACAGCGTCAGGAGATAAACAATATTTTACAAGTAAGAACATAATGAACAAATGAACCAATGGATCCAAACTGAGCAAGCAAACAGATTATTATAAACTGTATCTTTTCCAGGGTAAACAGAGCTGCGGAGTTATGGGTGTTACACTGCATGCTCACTGCCGTAGAAAGTATTAATACTGAGAAAGAGAATTTTCAGCAAGTTTTAAAACCAGTTGTAGGCCTACTTTTGTTGTCCAGATGACAAACAGCACACACAGATCACCTGGTAAAGAATCCTTCCGCTGTGGGCTCGGAGCAGCCTGCTCTCTTCCAAAAAATAATCTGCAAAGCAGCTGTCCAGATTAAACCAGAGCACAGCATGGAATGAAACTCACCTGGTAACTGGGAGACCACGTGTAAACCTGGACATTTTAACCGGAATCCCTGTGGTTAATCTGAAACGTGGGATATATTTAAGAAAAACGTATTTCTTTTTCAGGCATACTCTGTCTCCTTCTTTCTTTCTGTCACACACACTTCTGTCGCTCTCTCTCCCTCTCTCTCTCTCTCATGCTGCCCCACCCACTCATTCTCTTCTCCCTACGAAGTAAATGAAAGTAAGGGACAGGACACCAAACAGAACAGAAAAAGAGCCACTGCCCTCAGCTTTTCAGGGATCACTAGGGGCTCCGGACCACGGACCCGCATGGACTGTGAGATCCTCTCTGTCTGACCATAATATCCAGACTCTTCTGGATGATTGCAACAAGTGATTAAGCCTTAGAAAGTTAACACGATCACATGATAAAGGAGCGCTGTATAGATACCATTCAGGTTAAGGGTTTGTTTGATAGACGCCAGCAGTTGCAGCCCTGAAGTGGGTTGTCTCCCCTGATAACTTCCGCCAAATGATGAATTTCACAGAAAATGTCCAGTATGCCAGATGGCCTGATCATAAGCAGGGATGATTCAGGTTTATTCCCAGAAGGTATAATTCAGGTTTAAGGCTCATCTGACCATCATCTTCTCTGAAGTGCAGTCTCTGCTGCTTCCCCATGGGGTATAATCCAGAGAAACACAGTGCTGTGTGCTGGGCAGATGACTTTCTGTGTCAGCCAGTTGGAACAGGTAAGAACATAAGAACATAAGAAATTTACAAACGAAAGGAGGCCATTCGGCCCATCAAGCTCGTTTGGGGAGAACTTAACTAATAGCTCAGAGTCGTTAAAATCTTATCTAGC
>JAODLC010000123.1:31306449-31326328 GCA_026781145.1 Hippopotamyrus pictus | reverse complement strand
TATCTATCTATCTATCTATCTATCTATCTATCTATCTATCTATCTATCTATCTATCTATCTATCTATCTATCTATAACCTAAGTAAGGAGCCATGACGTACCACCTGTATAATTCTGCTCGCCCTTCAACCTGCATGGAGGCCGGCTGCAAGGCATGTCTGTATGTCTGTGTGTCTGTGTCTGTACCCCACACTGCCCCCCCATCCAATACCGCCATTTTGGTTCTGCCCATTCAGCATTCAGATTGCGGGGAGTAAGTGGAGCAAATAATAGTTCTTTAATTTTGTCAGCATTTTCTTTGGCTTTTCTGGAATTAAAACTTTTTGCTTCAGCTCCACTTGTTCCCAATTTCTTGCTGTAGACTAAATCAGAATTTTCCTTCCTGCTTTAATGATGTAGCCATAAAGAGCCTCCAGGCTGAATGGGAAACACTGGGCACTCAGACGTACCATAGGTTTACTGACGGGAGGGATACACTGGGCACACAGACGTACCATAGGTTTATTGACGGGAGGGATACACTGGGCACACAGACGTACCATAGGTTTACTGACGGGAGGGATACACTGGGCACACAGACGTACCATAGGTTTACTGACGGGAGGGATACACTGGGCACTCAGACGTACCATAGGTTTACTGACGGGAGGGATACACTGGGCACACAGACGTATCATAGGTTTACCTGTCAGGTCACTACAGTCATCAGGGCTGTCATTTTTCCATACAAGCTCTACACTACCAGTCAAACGTTCATGCACACAATGAGTGTGACTCACTTAACATTTACTAAAAACACACTGAATATTCTTTGATAACAAGGAAATTTAGTTTGTTCACCATTTGAGTACCTTTATTAGCAAGAAAATGTCATATCTTTGATCCACCAAAGTAACGTCCTCTAGCAGTTATAACAGCAGAGAAAATTCAAGGCATTCTTTTCTACAAGGGACATTACATACTGCTCTGTTTCATGTGATGAAACAGTTAACCAGTGCGTTTAAAGCCAAAGGACAGCCTAGAATTGCCATCATCACACAACCAGTTAATAGGATGTCAGACATGCACTCTTACATAATCTTTCCACGTTATAAAGGAAACTTCTTTTATTTGACTTATATTTTCATTTATAGTTGTTCACTCAACTTTCCAGTGCTTAACATGAATAAAAAAATCTTCAGTTTATGAAATAAATGGAAAAGTGGTGTTCAAAAACGTTTGACCGATAGTGTACCGGCAGGGAATAAGAGGCAGGAGGGAGGGGCTACTGGACCGGCTGGGTGTCCCACAACTGGAGAAAAGCAGTGTTCAGGTCCCCTGGGCAGCCAGAAGAGCATGTGGTCACCTGGGGAGGGGAGATGTGATGTTCCAGGGCCTGAGAAGCGGGGAGGCTTTTCTGCCTCAGTGCTTAATCTTTGCATATGACACCGTCAACCACAATTCAGACACCCCCTTCGCAGATGACAGGTCTAAGAGCTGTAATGATTAGCTGCAAAAGAGCACCTGATTACCTTCAGAGGAGACATTAGTGAAGCACCTGATTCACACTAATGAAAGCACTGGCGGAGTACCAGATCAGCTTACCAAAGAACCTGAAGAGCTCTAGTAAAACAATCTACCAGAACACTCTGCCAGAGGAAGTGATTAACTCTACCAAACTATCTGATTACCACTGGGGGAAGCACTATAGTAGTAGCCACTGATTAGAAGTAAAGCAGCTACTAGCATAGCATGTGATTAGCTTGGGCCCTGTGGTTAGGGAAGTGTGTTTGTGATCAGAAGGTTACTGATGTGAATCCCTCACCTGTAATGACCCCCACGCACTGATCCCTGTCTGTTAAGTAATAGCTGCCCACGGTTATGTCACATTTGGGTTAAATACAAAAGACACATTTTGTTGTTGCGTGCTATAGTCTGTCAACAGTAACTATTAACCACTTTCACTAAGTTTAGCACTAGCAAAAAACCAGATTGACATCGGTGAAGCACCTGCTCAGTACCAGAGAAGGATTAGCATTAGTAAAACCCAGGTTAGTTAGCACTTTGCAAAACTTTAGCAGTCATTAAGCCGCAGATAAGTCCTAGTGAAGCCCACTGCAGATATAATTACACAGTCCCATAGCTGTAGGGTTACCACACAGGCTTGGTGTTCCTCTTAAACAGTTTGTTCAACAAATGGCCCCATGCTTAAGGACAGGCAAGCTGAAGGTCTGGCTACCAGCCCTGAGAGAGGTGTTTGACCTGAATAGATCATCCCCCTTGGATGAAGGTTTTATTTTAAAGTAACTTAATATATTTTGTATGCTTTGTCATTTGGTCCCTCTGGATGACATCACCTCAGCATCATCTGCGGCCATCAGTGAGACGGACTTCCCCAGCAGGACCCGCTGATTGGAGGAGCAACACATCTCCTCACAGCTGGCTAGAGGGATCATGCATAAATTTAATTTGGCCTGTAGGGGGTGCTCTGGGGAAATTTCGTGTTCTTCAGTTGGCTGCCTGCATGCAGTGGCTCAAACTCAAGGCACTCTTTTGGACTCCATCCTGACCCCGCTGGTCTGCATCACAATTAACCATCATTACCTCAGTTATCCAGCCCCAGGCTTAAAAATATGATACTTTATTTAAGATGTTATCAGGCTTCCCAAGGTCCTTTTCAATGCAGTTTTATAAAAAAAAAAAAAAATAAATGAGTAAACATTTTAAATCATCTGCTGCATTACAAATATTTGAGTGAAATTGTTGTCATTAATCCCAGGAATCGTGTGCTGTGGCCTGGATGCTCGACGGCCTGGATGCTCGACGGCCTGGATGCTCAACGGCATGGATGCATGGATGCTCGACGGCCTGGATGCTCGACGGCCTGGATGCTCGACGGCATGGATGCTCGACGGCATGGATGCTCGACGGCCTGGATGCTCGACGGCCTGGATGCTCGACGGCATGGATGCTTGGATGCTGCACACGCCGTTCTTTTTGTTCTTGTGGGCATTTTCCGAGCTCCGACAGAAGCTGTGAGTCATTAAATTCCCAAAATGACCATAATCAGCTGTTTGCTGACCTCTTTCTGACAATCACTAGTTTGTTGTTTGATGTTTGAGGCAGCGGATTCTGTTCCGCGGAGCCTGATGTACCCGCTGCGTAATGCCGGACTCGAGGGCTTGGCACCACCGACGGGGAGATGTGCTCCCCTGATTACTGTGACCTTCTCTCCCACCGTTTGAGGACAAGCATACGGTTGAAAGAGGCAGGGGAAGATGCTACTGTGGTGACAGTGGCGTAGGAGGACAGATAGAGGACTGCATCTCGGGATTTTTCAGCATTAGGTAAAGGGGATTAAAACCAGTCAGAGTGATCTCAGTGCTCCGTCCCGGAAGTACCTGCAGCAGCCGGGTGGGATCTAACACTCCCCTCGGTGACCACCTACGCACTGCCTCTCTGGGACACCCTGAAACCCTCCAGCGATTCTGACACCACCATGCACTTCACCACCATAGGACATGCTGGTGCTGTGCATCTCCCAGCAGGCAGAAAGCAGGGCTGCACTGGTGCTTGAGCTGCTCATTGGGTTGAGATAACTCCTCACATCCCGGTTTAGCATTGATGCAGCCTGCACAGTACAGGCCGGCGTTGTGTGTGCTTCTGTCCGGACAGGAGCCTTTACCCCCGCGTGTGTAGGAGGCTGTGGACCCAATCTTCAGGTCCGGCTCTGCTGTTAGCACCGGCTCAAGCTGGGGTTCTCCTTATCTATGATGTTGAGATGGCTCCACCCAATGAGGACCACAGGCACCGTTGAAAAACGTGCCTGCTGAGCTATACAGGGCATCAGGGAGTTTGATACCTGTGTTTCCTGAGTGTGAGTCAGTGCCACAGACATACAGACCCATCAGCAAGACTGATCTAACGAGAATCACTAACCTGTCAAGGTCAATAGAGTCTGATGGGAGGGTCTTGCATAGCAGGGGGCTTCCTGAACATGCGGGGTTCAGGTGAGTCTTTGTGGTTTAGTTTTTCTCTGTTTTATTGAGTTTAGGGATTTTCATCTGTTTGCCAAGTAATGTGCATCAACCATGGTCATGGCATTTCTGAGTAATAAACTTATGGCTTCTTACAACCTGGAATCTAGGTGCCCGCAGACTCCAGCACACATGCACAGTCAGAGAAGATCAGCTGTGATGTTATGTTCTGAGCGTTTTTTATGACTGATCTTTATGCCACAGCCAGCCAGACCTGCTTTATTGTCGGTGTGTTCTTCAGACATCTAGAGGAAACATCTCAGCATCTGCTGCTTGAAGCCCATTCCTGTTTCTAACCCTGGTCTTCTCTCGATCTCCTGTTGGGATAGAAGTTTATGTTACTGGTAGTTATGTGTCATTGTTAGAAGGTGCTTTGGTCAGCGGTGCATGCGTCACGCAGGGTCCATATGACGCAACAGCTGCGCAATTAGCAATAGCAACAGACCATTTCATGTCCTCCGGGCTTGTGAACACACCTCAAGGTGGCGCCCGTGAGGGGAAATTCTCCGCTGTCAGTCTTGGCAGATGGCTTTTATTAGTCATTGGTTTGATGTTGCGCTCATAGCTGAACTATGACAATTTGACCGGGGGCAACAATGGGGGGGTATCTGACGGCTGGCATAAGATTTCTCCATCTGTTACTTTGAAACAGGCAAACAACTGAAAGCCATTGTGCTTGAGGCTTTGAAGATGCTCACTAACCTTTCAGGAATGCTTCTGGGATCCAAGCCTTGTTCTGCACCACAAGTCATTCTCTGTGCATTTTGCAATCCTCTGGGTTGTTTTTTGAGCTGAAAATTCTCTGGTCATTTCCCCATGATAACCTGAGAGAGGTAACAGACACAGAATAAGCAGAGTGTCTGTCCCAAATAGATCTACTCCAGGGTTATTTTTATCACACAGCCGCTGTTTCTGTCTCCAAGAAATGCATTATTATTGTTTGTTTCTAGAAGTTTCTGTCAGTTGAACATCCTTCCTTGTATGTGTAAGTGAGAGCGAGACATATAATAATAGACAGAGAAAGAAAGGGCTGTACATTCAACAAAGTACAAGTATTTTTATTCTGAAAGTAAGCAAAAGCTCTGTCTTTACCTCAGAACTGATGTTGCAGTATTTTGCCTGTTTTGAGCTGTTAGCACCAAATTGTATGTCATTGGCTGCTTTTCACTGGTTTTGGTTGATGGTAGCTTTATTTATTTGTTCGCCTATCTATTTATCTATCTTTGTTTATTTACTGTGTTGTTGCAGTTTACTAACCTGTTCATGCTCAGGAAGGTGTGGTGCCCCTGACCTAAGAAGAGTTCAAAGTCCAGTGTTTGCCTGCTCCAGAGTTTCCGGCCTCTGCACCATTGCTGTCACTGACTCCGAGTAACACGAGTAAGATAACTCCCCTAATCATACAGAAGAGAGCCACACCTGCTGTTGATGGCTTTAAGTCACAGCCCAAGCTGGAGGGGGACGCTGGGCCGCCCTGTGCACCAACCACATGAATGCTGCTGTTTGTCCTCTTGGGAGAAAAGGGCCCAGTGTTTCTGTCCTGCAGAGGAAGTGCCTGGTTGCTTTAAATTCAGGCTACAAAAGTACAGCTTGGTACATCTCAGCTGCAACCATGAGCTGCAAGAGCTAATTACAGAAAAGCAGACGTTTAACTGTAGAGAGTGAATCGCCGAGCGCCGAACATGATTTTTTTCATTAATCATTTCTTCATTTTTAATTGTGCTTAATTGAATTATTGTGCTTGCTGGGGTATTAAAAATTCATGACTACTGCTGCTGTGACTTAGACAAGGAACACAGTAATGAAGAAAACAGAGAAATGGCCCATATTTAAGAGGCTTTTCGGAGCCACGTCACAGGGTCTTACCTCAGCTGGACATGACTGTCCCCATCACATGATAAATAAAGCAGTGGTCAGTATTCACAAAGCTGCTCGTAGATTAGCGTGCTCCACCACGCACACGCAAACACACAGAGATGTAAACACACATATCGCACAGTTTCATAGTGAAGGTGGAGGCTCTGACATCATCATAGCTCCTGGAATCTCCACCCCCCGGAATCTCACACCTGTGTTCAGTATGTATTTAATGTGTGTAATTATTCCCACGTGTAATTAAAGACGGGGTAATCAAGATGGAAGACGTTTTTGGGCCCCTTCAGCATCTGAATGCACTGATGAAACTGTAATAGAGAAAGCCCCCCCCCCATGTGATGTGAGCCCATAGACTCTTAGAGACATGTAGGTAGCATTTTGGGTAGGTCCCACTAATCCTGGTCTTTTGACTTCATCCCTTGTGTCATCATGTCTCCCCAGATCAGAGCCCCGATCTCCTCATCCTCTTCTCCTGACCCCACCCTCATGCCGCCCCCAGCACAGATACTCCCCTCTCCTCATCCTCTTCTCCTGACCCCACCCTCGTACCCCCCCAGCTGGGAGCTTCAGCATGCTCATTCTGCTCTCCTGCTATAGCCCCGCCCCAACGCTATGGCCCTGCCCTCATGGAGCCTTACTGTTAAATGTAGTGTCTGTCAAGTCAGTCAGTAATGGTGTTTCCAGCAGATACATATAGGGGGCAAATGATGGAAATGCTATAATAAAATCATGCTGTGCCATTAATATTCTCCATGAACGTCCTGATTAACAGTTACAGACCAACACTTACACATTGCTGCAGCCTGCCAGCTTCCCTGCCAGCCATATGGACTGACGGTCTGTACACAGTCCGCACATACTCATACTGCAGGGTTTATTCTCAGGAGATGGAAACAGTTCAGCTAAAATGAGTGAATATACACTAACTGCTGTGCTTTTGGTTCTCTGGGCTGTTATGATGTGACCTGTGCTTCACCGGACCCCGGTCAGCCCTCTCCTGCTCGCTGTCTTCTCTCCACTCCAGCTGTGCTCAGCTGTTTCCTTGCTGGCGCAGGTACCTTTGCATAACTCACGATCACTTTTGTGAAGGCTGTCCAGTCCTAGGCTTGTTAACATTTTCCTGTGATGCTCCCTGCATTATTACTACGCTGAGTTTGGTGGTGACCTCGTGCTGGAGTCTGGGTGATTACATGCTGGGGCAGCAGGCCTTTGGACGTGCCGTGTCTTGCGCTTGCTTTTAGCTCCGTTAGTGAAACATCTCCCATTTGGCTGATAGGTTATCACTCTCTGACAGGCCTTTCCGCTTTTCACATGTGCTGCAGTTTACGTTTCACCACATTCTCCATCCTGAGCTGTCGCTCGCTTTGAACCTGGTTGACAGGGGTTGGGTGTTCTCTCACTACAGCAATCTTGCGCAGTGGGGGATCTGGAACTTGAAGCGTTCATCTTCCTTCTCGAGTCATGATCAGCACTTTTCTCCATTGCGTGAGTGTGGTGACATCATTCAGATTCTGAACACATGAAGCTGTACCCTCTGAACTACAGACTCAGGGAGAGTTTGATCTGTATCTGTCAAATCGCATCTTATCGTGCAGAGATCTCTCCATCACATCCATCTGTTTTACTGCTTTTAATTGGATTTAAACTAATCAACGGGATCTTCAAGCGACAATTTCAGAAACAGTATGGTGAGTGTAGGGGTTAGGGTTAGGGTTAGGGTGTGACATCATCTTCCTGATAATAATGACAGCCTTCTCCACCCACCGTGACATAACAGCCTTAGAGTAACGACAGCCTTCTTCACCCACCATGACATAACAGCCTTAGAGTAATGACAGCCTTCTTCACCCACCGTGACATAACAGCCTTAGAGTAATGACAGCCTTCTTCACCCACCGTGACATAACAACCTTAGAGTAATGACAGCCTTCTCCAAATGCTGTAACATCGCAGCCTTAGAGTAATAACAGTCTTCTTCACCTGCTGTGATGTCACCACCTTAGAGTAATGACAGTCTTCTTCACCTGCTGTGATGTCACCACCTTAGAGTAATGACAGCCTTCTCCACATGCTGTGATGTCACCACCTTAGAGTAATTACATCCATCTCCAGCCTCCTGAGATGTCACTGCCTTAAAGTAATGACAAGATTCTCCACCCACTGTGACATCACTGCCTTAGAGTAATGACAGTCTTCTTCACCCGATGTGATGCCATCACCTTAGAGTAATGACAGCTAAGGATGGGTGGGGGCTTTTCCTCCAGGGATGATGACATGTACAGTAATAATGTCTCAACACATTTACATTTACTAATTTGAGTGATACTCTTACAGAGTCATTCCACATGCAGTGGCTGGAGAGCATGCATTCACAGGGTGAGTTCACACATTCCATTAGCAAATTCAGGGGAGAGTCAGTCACATGCACATTTAGTCCCATGGCAGAGACCTTTGTGTAAGTGATTGTCCAGTTTTTATTAGCTAGAGGTAGAAAAGGTCTAAGAAGGGTGGGGGTGGAGGGTGGGAGGCAGACAGTGCTGATCTCCACTCTCTGGTAATGACATGCTGATCTCCACAATCTCCTGATGATGTTCTGATCACCACACACTCCTGATGACATGCTGATCTCCACACTCTCTGGGTGACGTTCTGAACTTCACAATCTCCGGATAATGTTCTGATCTGCACACTCTCCTGTTGATGTTCTGATCTCTACACTCTCTGGGTGACGTTCTGAACTTCACAATCTCTGGGTAACATTCTGAACTTCACAATCTCCGGGTAACGTTCTGATCTGCACACTCTCCTGGTGATGTTCTGATCTCCACACTCTCTGGGTGATGTTCTGAACTTCACAATCTCTGGGTAATGTTCTGATCTGCACACTCTCCTGGTGATGTTCTGATCTCCACACTCTCTGGGTGACGTTCTGAACTTCACAATCTCCGGGTAACATTCTGATCTGCACACTCTCCTGGTGATGTTCTGATCTCCACACTCTCTGGGTGACGTTCTGAACTTCACAATCTCCTGGTGACATTCTGATTTCCACAATATCCTGGTGATGTACTGAACTCCACACTCTTATAGCGATGTACTAATTTCCACACTCTCTTGGTGTTGAGTCTATCTGCAGATTACATATATTAGAATGACACAGTTTAGTAACCTTGAACATCAGCCTGTCTGGGACATTCTTCCCTAATGACTCCTCTGCGTCTGGTATTCCGCAAGCATCGTAATTATCTCAATGACTGAGTGTCATCCCATGATTTATTTCAGAGGCATGTGAAGTTAGCAGTAATCTTTTAGCTCCTTTTCAAAGATTAAATCTCAAAATCTCTGTTGGCTAAGTTTACGTGTCCATGGGTGACCAAGTGGTGCATACATTTTTGTGAAAACAATGTGTGTTGTTTCATATTCAGCCAATTCCTAGCTGTTTAGTGCTAGCAAACAAGAAGTCTGACGATAAAACATTATTACAAGGAGTGTGCTGTTTCTCTCTTCCTCAGTCTGGAGTGTGCTGTTTCTCTCTCCCTCAGTCAGGTGTGTGCTGTTTCTCTCTCCATCAGTCAGGTTGGATCAATAAAGTCTTATCTATTTATACAGCAAAAATGTTCTAACAAATCAGCCTAGGAGTGATTTAAACAGCAAGGATGAAAATGATTATGATTGTCTCAGAGTACACATGCAGTACTCATGCAAAAGCAGTGAAGGTAAACTTAAAACTAATTTCTAAACATGTACTAGACTATCTTGAAAAGGAATAATTATTAAAATTGCTAAACTTGCCGAGTTCTTTTTTTCTATGACAGAGTAAAAATGTTTCAGCAAAACTCCCTGCGTTATAATGTCAGAATGTGCAATTCTGTGCACATTCCTGCGTTATAATGTCTACACCGATCTGAAGGTAAGAAAAAACCTATTTTCCAGCTGACTAGCAATATAAGAATTGCCTGTGCATAACATGCAATGCTAGTTTTAATATCACACCATCCAGTCATATAATATAGAGCAGTCATTTCTTGAATTCAGTACAAAATACCCTGCCTTGTTTTGTGATGTCATTTGGCACCGGTACCAGTTTTTACGGCAGTGGAAAACCAACACCTTGAAGAACCGGACTTTTGGTACTTTCTTGAAGTACGATACCTGATGCGGTGAAAAAGCACCCAAAGACCTCAGCTGGACCCACTCAGGATGAGAGAGCTCCTTGATAAGTTTGCGGTAGTAATTTCTTAGTAGTGTCCTTCTAATAATCTGACAAAGGCTGTCATAAAGTCTAATGTACAATTTTTATTTTCTTTGTATCTTTGCAGAAACAGTTAGGCAGCCATCTCCCAGTGTGGAGGCATAATCTGCATGGATTAAGTTCTTAAATGAGCAGAAGTTGCTGGGAAGGGATGCAATACATTTGATTAAATGCTGAATTATATATAACAATTGTGATCTTTGTTTAAGATTACTGCTTCCTATTTGCATCATTGGTTATTTTGCTCTGTGTTGATACCGCAAGAAAATTAAAAAAGAACACAGCATCACTACAGGACTGTTACAGAAAAAGGACATAAAGCCACAGGATTATCACAGAAATAGCACAACGCTACCACACGAATACTACAGCATTTCCATGTTACATACAACAGGAAAAGCAAGTAATACAAGAGACCACAACGTTTTCACAGGAATACCACAAAAAATGTTGTGGTAGAGGAGAGCTAAGGAGCACACACTGATACAGTGGGTTGCCACACCCCCCACACGACAGACCACCTCAGGGGTGAGAACCTGAGTGCAGCTGTACGGCGGGTGATACCTCAGCAGCCCCCCAGTCTGAATGGACCAGTGTGAGGTTTTTTCCAGTGGCTACAGTGCCAATCCTGCCGCCAACCCCCAAGTTTTCCGTGTAAGTTGGAGGACTGGCTCGCAGGACAGGATGTAGATCAATGTCATACCCAGAATGAAGCAATTACAGGTTAAGGGTCCTGCTCAAGGGCCCAGGGAAACAGGATCACTCCAGACAGGCTTGGGATTCAAAGCCCTAGCCTCAGAGCCGCCACTCCACCCACAAATGTCCCAAAATACCACACAAATCCAATAGTACCCCAGGAAAATGCTACAGGAATACCTGTAGTACCACAGGAAAAAATACCACAAGAACACATACTTGGTATGTGTATGGTATTCTACTACAGGACATTTTAACTGGACCCTTATTCTCCTTTAATCTGAATATTTCAAAGATGCTGTGTAGCTGTTCCTGGACCTCATCGGTCCTGCAACCATCCTGTGACATGGACAGGAATGGCCAGCTTGGTCACAGTCTGCACATATGAGCTATCATCAGTCAAGTGTTCAGACTGTTCACACATATGTGTCACGAGTGGGCATGGTGGATGACAATCCACGTCACATGGGGAGCTACACTCAGCAAAGGGACTGTCAGAGGTCCAAACCAAGGCAGGTAGACAAACTGAAAACTAACACGCTTGAACTAAACACAAACAAGGCAGAGGGAAAACATACAAGAAACACAAGCAAGAGACACTTTCTCATTCAAGCAACACCTACAGCTCATATAACGATAACCGACAGAGGAACAAAACAAGGACAGGCACATATATAAACAAGGGCAAGGTCATCAACGAGGGACAGATGTGGCTCATTAACAACTCAAATCAAACATTACGGATTAGGAGCCCCACAGAACAGGTGAGGGTCATAAACACACACTAACTGTAATAATAACTAGACACAGGCAGGACTAACCAAGAACTGGAATATCAAAGCAAAGATCAATAGTGAAATACATATACATGAGAAGAAACAAGAGTTAACATGAGGTAACCAAAGCCAAATGTCAGGGATGCAGATCTCAGCCACATGCTCAGCCCATTGAGCCATGCAGTGGCCTAGGAAGCAGGGGAACACACTAGGGACAGTGGCAGGTGCAAAACCTAAAGGAACACAGAAGAAAGAACAAGATGACCAGCAGCACCTACTGGCCAAACTGAGAAACAATGGGCAGAACAGGACACGGCAGGAACTGATCCTAACAATATGATTGGATGAGTCCTTTTATTAAACCATAAAACAGCTTTAAAATGAGCCATTTAGCAGTGTGTAGTGAGGACCCTCAGATGTGTTTCGTAATTCAGTCTCAATTATTCCTGTGGAAGAGGTCATGCAGTGTTTAAGAAAATGGAGGGGAGATGCAAAAGTGCCAATCTGTAGCACTCACAACTGCAATCCACCTTAATGTGTTTGTTAAGAAGAAGACCCAGCAAATGACAAAGTGTCAAGCTGCGAAATGCCAGAGAATGTCGAGAAGCTGGAAAGCTGTGGTGACTCTCACCGTGCCCCGTGCCACAGAAACTGGGCTTGTGCTACAGCCGCAGAGCAGCCCGCAGAGCAGCCCGCATAGCAGTCCGCAGAGCAGCCCGCATAGCAGTCCGCAGAGCAGCCCGCATAGCAGTCCGCAGAGCAGCCCGCAGAGCAGCCCGCATAGCAGTCCGCAGGGCAGCCGCAGAGCAATCCGCAGAGCAGCCCGCAGAGCAGCCGCAGAGCAGCGGGCACATGTGGACGAGGGGCACGCCGCTGGCACCTGTTAAACAGGACACTTAGCAGGTCAGACGCCTCCTGCTCAGCATTAGTACCCTAAATGACGGCTTTGTAGAAGAATTTCTTACTTTTTTTTTACTTAATTTACTTGGAAGAGTGCTTCCTGCCTCTTGCCACTGTTTCCATGGAGATGCCAGACAACTTTGCTCCATTTAAGCACAGGAGGCAGAAAGTAATAAGCATCTTCATCATATATTTCAGCAGCAGACACGACGGCTCACCCTGTCACACTATTTTCCAACTGATCCCATTTGCACGTATGTGTGATTTACCCGTGCAGTCTAGGGTTTCGTAATCTCCCTTAAGGTAATGGGTTTATCCCGGCAATGGTCAAATCAATGGACAGAGGAAAATACCCCAATCTTTGCTGGTCTCCTGCCTTCGGAGATTATTTAAGCTGAGACAACAGCACCCCCTGTAGCCTCATGGAAGCAATGATCATTTAATAGGTGCAGGACTTCTGCGGCTGCACTCTCAATGCACCTTTGCCTGCCTTTAAGCCATAGTACTAAGCAAGAGATAAGGTAGGACAGAAGAGCCCAGAGGACATAGAGAGCAACAGAACCGTGAGATAGAGGAGAGGAATGGTGCTGGCTCAGGAGCATCCGCACAGGGAGAGCGCTCACATGCACACCTGTACACCATACTGCTCAACCAGCCAAGTGCCCATCCTGGCCAGAGCGGCATGCTCATGACATCACGAATACTAATTACTTAACACATTATTCACTTAACACATCACGTTACCCCCAACACAATGCCATAAGTGTTAAAACAGCCCTGCCTTCTGGATTTCAGCCTGAAATGGGAGTCCAAAGAGCTTAGAGGTACCTTCGGTTCTCTGGGAGCTCCTCCACCACTGTTGTCCAGGCCGAGGTGACAGTGCAGGGGGCAGGCCAATCTGCTCCAGAGTACTGTCACTTCCAATTTATTTTTATATAGCGCCTTTTACAACAGAGTCGACCCAAGGAGTTTTACATGGGTGTGTTGTGGTACATTACAACATCATGAAGAAAGAGTGACACAAAACATTGAAAAGGAAAGACAAATAAATTAAATAAAGAAAGCCAGGTGTACAGTGGAGGAGAGGAACCAAAAACTCCCAAGTTAGGAGAAAAAAAACCTCTGGGGGTCCAAGGTCAACTGACTGCCCAATGCTAATATTAATGAAAAGAAAGAGTGGACTTGCTTGCTAAAGGTGGAAGTTGTGATTAAGGTCAAGCCAAAACCCATCAATGAGTCTGATTTCCATACTGCCCTGTGTAGGGTGGCAGAGTGAGGGCTGCACCCACGATGTTACCGTAAGTGACGTCCATGATGTCACGCCTCCATGGGACTGAACCAGGACTCCAGCTCAGATGGTGCCCACCCTGGGTACCACCCGGACATGTGGGAAGGCAGACAGCATGGATGGTCAGAACATGCCATAACACATTAATGGACAAGCATAGTTATGGTGTGTTGTGTTGTGGGTAATCTAAACTTTAGGTCTTCAATCGAGATTTAAAGACTGAGACCAAATTGGCATCCCGAATTCAGGCTGGTAAAACATTCCACATTATATAGGAGCCCTGTAGCAGAATGCTTTACTGCCCACTGTCACTTTATTTATATGTGGACCGACAAGGAAACCTGCATTCTGTGATCTAAGTAGACGATACGGCTTGTAACCTTGAAGTAGTTCTGTCAGGTAGGCAAGTGCTACACCTTTAAGTGCTTTATATGTAAGTAGGAGAACTTTGAAGTGAACTAAACCAACCAGGAAGCCAATGCAGGGAACAAAGAACAGGGGTTATGTGTTCATACTTGCTGCTCCTGGTGACAATTCGAGCTGCTGCATTTTGAATAGGCTGCAAGGAGTTTAATGTGCAATGTGTGCTCCCAGATAACAGAGCATCGCAGTAGTCAAACCTACTGTGTACAAATGCATGTACTGTAGCAATTCCTCAGTGTCTTGAAGAAATCACCGCAGTTTGGCGATGTTGCGTAGCTGTAGGAAGCATACCTTCGATACTGCATTGACAATATCGATCTGAATGAGAGGTTTGTACTTTGTATCTAAGATGACACCAAGGTTATAGGCTGAACTGCTGAGGGAAAAGTTCAGCCCTTTTGAGTGGAGTGTGGAGATTACTGTATAACATTCTTATCTGCTGACTTGCCACTATCGTATCAGCGATGTTAGTGGTATGGCAGCGCAATGCCTGTGTCTATGTACGAGTCCAGCACATGCTGTAATACTCCTGAAATAAATCTCCGGGGAGAGCAGGGGTCCTGAGAGACCCCGGCCAGCTGAAGCTGGGTACTGACACCGCAGATGTTTGAAGGGAAATTCTGTGAGCAAAATGACAGCTTGGAGTGGTCATGAAGGACGGAGGTGATCTGCAGAGCATGTGTCCCTGGACTGCGGCATGGGAAAAAGGTCACTTGGCTATTTTATAGTGCTTCACAGGGGTGGTGCAGTTGATTGTCCATGCACTGCAATCTCCACTGGAACTCATACCCTCTAGATAAGCATCTTCACCTGGGCAGACCCAAGCGCACACACACACACGGACAGGTCTGTAATTATATCAGTGTGGGAACTCCCCATTCATTTATATGGGGAAAACTCTAATCCCAATATGACGACCTTAACCCCTACCCAGCCCAAACCTTAATAATAAGTAACCAAACAAAATATGAGACTTTTAGCATTTTTTGTTTTTTGATTGCATTCACAGATTTTTGTGGGGAGCATGCCCTGCTCGTCTGATCCTCTGCTGTGCCACGCTCCTTCGTTAACCTCGTGTGGAGTCCCCATGTTTACCAGCTATTTCGTGTTATTTCCAATTAGTCCTGTGTATTTCAGTCCGTGTTAGAGTAATATAATAATTACGTTAAAGTGTAATATACTTGATCCACACACACACACACACACACACACACACACACACACCTACCTTTGTATTAATATCTTTCTGGGCACCGTCCATTAGTTTTACATAAGAAAAAAAAGAGACGGATGTCATGACAGCCTAGCAAACCTACACATGTGGAGCTGAAGGAGGTTTGCAGAAGGATTCACCAAGCAGAGTAACCTGGGAACTTTCTGACGAGCTTGTGCAAACCCACACAAACTGTTCATGCAAATAAAACTGAGCTGGACAATAGAGACTTGTGTGTAGGACGTGAGGGACAGAGATTGTACGCCTGTTAATAGCTGGACTATTACTGCAATGACAGGACCAGCTTTGATTCACAGACTTGACTCAGATCCATCTTCAGCCAGGACACTATACACCTACTTCATTCTCATCTGGTAAAACCACAACTTCCCATTTGTCTTCATTCATTGTTAACTACGTCAAAGCATTCTTCACTAATCACGCACACACACGCACGCACGCACACACACACAAACACAAGACTTTTGCACTTTTTATTTTTTTGATTTCATTCAGAGACTTTTATAAACTGAGGTTATCCTTGTGGGGACTGGCAAAAAACACGTTTTAATCACATCGTGGGGAATCAACACATGCAGTGTCTGGCCTGCAGCCCCATTTGCACAGAGCAAAACCCTAAACGGTGAGGTTCATCCCATGCCTCGAGCCCTGAGGTGCTGCACGGCGCCTACTCAGGCCTAGTGACTCCACAGACTGTCACCTGCCTGCCCCAATCACAAGGCATGCTGGAAGAGGTGCCGTCAATTCATGCTTCTCAGAACTCTTGTCCCCCCCCCTCCTGGACAGCTGGGCTGCTGTCTGAGTGCACTGGCTGCCCCCCCAAAGTCCGACGAGCTCCTGGAAGGATTTGTGGAGACTCAGCCGAATCCCCTTCAAAAGCGCAGTGACATCTGGCTGGTGGCTTTTCCTTCAGACATCATAGATGGGAGGCTGAATGTCAGCGGCAGACAGGCAGCGCACAGACGGACCCAAAGTGGCTCAGCTGTGTGAAACTGCTTTAAATGCGTTTGAAAGACGTGAAGAAGCACATAGAAACTGCTGATAATGGCACATCCACAGTGACCCGAAGTCCAAAGTCAAGCTGGACCCTGCAAGGGACCTTTCATCAAGGTACGTCCAGCCTATTAGAGCGCACAAGTGCATATGTACACCCCCTAGTGGTTACTGCCATGACACGGGTGTGTGTACATATGTGTGCCCCTTAATGACATCTCTGTGTGGGTAAACATAGTTATAGATAAGGGGAGCCTCCAGATTCCAGGTGGTGGGATTTCCATAGCATACTACCGAGATTGAAGCCTCATTTTGTCCATCTTGCTGTTAAAGCACCCCGTAATGTCACAGCTCCCTCCAAAAACATCACGCTCCACGCTGGGCTGCAGATCATGATCACCCACAATCCGGGGGCCTGACGTGTTCGGGGGGGGCCCTGACACATTCATGGGGGCCCTGACATGTGCCATTCCTCTCACTCAATGACAGATTGTGATGGATCCTTTCGTTCCTGTGCATTCCCCACCTCCTGTCCTCCTGAACAAATTTCCCCCTCTTGATTTCATTCTCTGTGCCTGTGCGTGTATGAGATAACAAGCAGAGATCTATGTATCCGTACGACCAGGCACTGAAACTGGAAAGATGTTGTTGAAATGCCCTGGAACCCATCAAAAGCAAAATAAGCCAATTTAAACTAAATAGACACATAAATATGTCTTGGCCAATGGTTCTGTGTTTGTTCTGGCAGGTTATTAGTCTACTTAAACACTTCTACACTTGACTGGACGGATTATTATGCTCATTTGATCCTTCTCCTTGAGGAGGGAGGCCAATAGTGGTTTGAAGAGTGATGGAATGGGCATCCCCCTGCCACCCTAGGTCTAGAACATTCTGTGTGTTTGTGTCACGCCAAGGACGGACCACGATGGTGACAGAGTGAGAAATAACCCGCGTTCCTCCCTCGGCCATCGGAACCTAGAGAGATTTACATGTTTGCCATTGGTCATCGGCGTCGGTAACTGATCATCTGTCTTCCTGATAAGGTTTGGACTGGAACGGGGAGGGGAATTTTAACGCTCAGTTTAATGGCTTGGAAAGATCTGTCCGGAAGCACGTTCTGACGGATGATGACGCACATGGGAATCAGCATCCCCAACTCAGCAATACATTGGCCTGTTTCTGCCTCCACAGAATGGCTTTATGATTTTTATGATGCTCCATGTTTCACTTGATCCATTAAGCTTTAGAGGAGAGCAGTAGGAATGCCTGTGCCTGTAACATTTCATCCACAGATCAGCTCTATCTCCTCCCTGAAACCTCAAATAAGCATCATACTAGTAACCAGACTAGCGTGTATTTTCACTGGTGGCCATGGGAGACGTCACTGGAGCTGTTTGTTCATGTAAATAGTGTGACAACTCATGCCCAAAAACCACAACTGTGTATGGCAGTCACCTCAGTAGCTTGGCCAGCGGCAGAGGCGAGGAAGGGTGACAAAGCTTTGATCATAAAGGACTCCCGCTGTGACGAAGGACGCTACAACGGTATCCGTGCACACAATGGACAGCGTTCTGCTATCGTCTGTGAGGCACTGTTAATGCGCTTTGGCAGAAAGGATGTCAGGAATTCTGCCACAGCTCCCGAGATGAAGTGAGTGACTCAGGCTGTGATTTCCGACACTGTGAAGCGAGTCTTGTCACCAAATGGCTGACTGAAAGACTGCTATGCCTCGAAAACAGTGGCCCCCACAGTTACTGGAAACACCTTGTGAGGGACTGGTCCTGCTGAGAAGGTACAAGCTGCACCTGCGCTGGGGAACACCGTCTGTCTAAAATTAGGGCTGCAGCTGACAGCATAGATAGTGTGGACAGTGCAGACAGTGTGGACAGCATGGACAGCATAGATAGTGTGGACAGTGCAGACAATGTGGACAGCATGGACAGCATAGATAGTGTGGACAGTGCAGACAGTGTGGACAGCATGGACAGCATAGATAGTGTGGACAGTGCAGACAGTGTGGACAGCATGGATAGCATAGATAGTGCAGACAGTTTGGACAGAATGAACAGCATAGATATTGTGGATAGCATAGACTGCATAGAGATAGTTTAGACAGTGTGAAGCCCCTCCAGCCTCCAGGGATATCTGATGGCATCCACCACTTTAACATAATCTTATTAGCAGGGACACATCTTAATTTAAAAAAGGAGAGGAAAACAGCCATATATCTATACCTTAACAGGCCATTAAATGTTATATCAGCACATTTTTCTGGTTTGGTGTCTCCAAACAGAACATACTAGACATTACTCTTGTTAAGAAGTTCACCAGTAAGTTTTGCAAAACTTCATCAATCAAGTTCAGAAAAGGCCCCGTGAATCACTGATCACATCCCTGTTATTTATAACTCAAGTGAGACCTGGCCCAGGCCATCCCATAATATAACACTGACTAATTCAGGCCCATCTGGGTTTCCCGATCCTCGGGTAAACATCATTTTTCTGAGAAAAATGCTCTATACACAGGTGGCTGGGCTTCTTTTTAGCCGCGGAATAGCAGCTCTCTGGGAACTTAACGCACTCGAGCACACCCTTTATTATACAACAATAGTCTATCTGGAACAAGCTTCTCAGTTCCTCTTGGGCCAAATTCACAAACTGATTCCCTCACAGGGGTCAGAGGGTTTTTCTCTAGTTGCTCTGAACCTGGTGTCAGATTTGTCTGTAACAAAGCTACTTATTTATGGAATGTCCTGGAAGCACCGTGCTTGCTGAAGGCCAGCAGAGCTTTTGCTGACCAATATGTAAATCCAATTAGGGCTGCCATGTGGGCAGTACACCCTTTAATGCACATCTAGAATTACTGAGTACATCATGTTCCTTGCTGCTCACATATCAAACTTCAAATGTTTCTAAAAGGAATCATTTCACTTGACACATAGCTAATTAGGTACAGGAATATAGACATCTGCAGCTAGAGTGCTTCAGTACCAAAGCATCTTTAATAGTGATTCGCTTGGCCTTGTACCACCTGTCTGGCTCCCATCTCTCTGTTGGTTTATTGATGTGGGGGCCATAGCAACGATGCTGCTTTCATCGTCTTACATCGTGTTTTCTGCCCTTGTTCTTGTTTGGTCATAACTCCCCTGGAAGCTAAGACCTAAGGCAGTGATGTTAAGGGTTAGTATCAGCAGTGATGAATCAAGGTGCTTGATCTCACTCTCTCGAGATAACATGCAAATGTTCACCGGAATGCATGCCAAAGGGATTTCAACAGACCTTAGGTACAGAGACATCCATCACATTAATAGCAATGAGGTCCCTTAAAGCACGGGGATGTTCATCATGTTAACAGCAATGAGGTCCCTTAAAGCACGGGGATGTTCATCATGTTAACAGCAATGAGGTCCCTTAAAGCACGGGGATGTTC
>JAODLC010000123.1:31292320-31303170 GCA_026781145.1 Hippopotamyrus pictus | reverse complement strand
CACACTGTGATTCCCCGCAGGATTCATACGGCACCGGGGATCCTAATCAGCATAAACACACTGTGATTCCCCGCAGGATTCATACGGCACCGGGGATCCTAATCAGCATAAACACACTGTGATTCCCCGCAGGATTCATACGGCACCGGGGATCCTAATCAGCATAAACACACTGTGATTCCCCGCAGGTTTCATACGGCACCAGGGATCCTAATCAGCATAAGCACACTGTCATTCCCCATGGTGCCGTGACCCTTGGTCTCTCTTCTGTCTTGATGTGGATTTGGGGACTTCAGTGTTCAGTATGTCTTTCTGTGCGCTTTCTGAACTGGGGACACTCTTAGTCTGTCTTGATTGTTTGAAACCAGCTGTTAAAATTTTAATGCAAGGAGCTAAAAACTTTAGACACGATTCAGACATTTTGTCTTTCTTGCAGAACTTTACATAATTCATCTGTGCTTTAACAAGTAAATACCAAGTGAAGTGTTACATTAATGAGCAATTTCACTGCTAAACTCTAACACTAAAGAAAAGTTAGATGTTTTTGAGCTGTTACAAAAAAAAAAATCTGATTGGCAGACCTGCATTGTTTGTTTTCCTGTTTCTGAGACACCATACTTATGCCATACGGCATTTGTACCAGTCTCTTAAACCTCGCTCCTGTTCCAGACACACACACAAACATACCAGCAGGGGGCAACATGGAGCACATGAGGAGGATGACGTCTCTCCTTGAGGGTGATCAAACTACTGCTTAGCTGACAACCTCCAATTTTACAGCCATAGTTTTTCCCCTGTGGTGATGCAAGTGAATGACCTGGGTCAGGATGCTACTGGAACATAAGCTTACAGTCTTTATTTACAGTCTTTATGTGTCCTGCAGTGCCGCACATTACCTGCTGGGGACGCTGCCCCTCCCCCACTTCATCTCATTCCAGTGCCTCAACCTCCTGTCCCACACCCCCCAGAGTGGGCTACTGAGCCCCCCCCCCCACAAAGGCACCTCATTTTCCCCTCGCCACAAATACTGCATTTATCAATTAACCAATGTACAGTCTCCCCCGATGCATGGTAGGCCTTTTCACTCCGAGACCCTTCCTGCTAGATGGATAACTGTAATTAAGGCTTTGAAAATGGGCAATTAAGCAACAGCTAAAAGGCAGCAGAAGTTATGACTGATTACTCACTAGTCAGCATCATTAGGGAGGAAACAACACACACACACACACACACACACACACACAACACACAGCACCTGGACTCAATGGAAATAAATATGGTACCTGGTGCTGTGTGTGTTGTGCTGTCCTGCTGTCCCCACTACGGTCACGGTCAGCTTGTAGTTACGGGGACGAGCACACAGATGGTGCTGTGTGATTCTCCCAGGTTATAGGGGGAGAAGCAGCACAAAGCTGATCATTAAAAAACGAGGCCACCTGTCTGTATGGTTCAGGCTGAGCAGTATCAGTGTTCTTATCGGCTTTTAATTGACATGAACGTTTGTGGTAAAAATGAGAAAGTCACTCAATCCTTCGGTGAAAACCATCCACAGCAGGCTGGTTGCCAACTGATTGCAGCTTCTCCACATGAAGGTCATTCAAAAGCAGGGCTTGTCACTGCCTCACAGGACATCCTGGCCCCTCCTCTTCATAAGACATCTGTAGCCCACTAAACGTGCGTCTGCGATTCCAGCTTCTTGATGCTTCCTGTCCTGTGATAGTCAGCTTTTAGGTCAGTGAGTGTCTCTCGATATGTGTGCTTCACCGTACTGCTGTTCTTGCAGACCTGTTTTACGTTATCTTCCATTACCGAAGACCAGTACCAATGCTGAGAACAGTAGTACGGAGGATGGTAAAAAATTCCCGGGTTGCCAAGTCTCACGCATCTGGCGTGACATTCATGCTTTCAGACTCTCATGCTCATACAAGAAAACTTATGGCGTAAGGTTGTCACTGTTGGGATTAGGGTTTTTCCCATAGAAATGAATGAAGAGTCCCCACAAAGATATAATTACAAAATTGTGCATGTGTGTGTGTGTGTGTGTGATTAGTGAAGAATGCTTTGAGGTAGTTAACAATGAATGAAGACAAATGCAAAGTTGGGGTTTTACCAGATGAGAATGAAGTAGGTGTATAGTGTCCTGGCTGAAGGTGGATCTGAGTCAAGTCTGTGAGTCAAAGCTGGTCCTGTCATTGCAGTAATAGTCCAGCTATTAACAGGCGTACAATCTCTGTCCCTCACGTCCTACACACAAGTCTCTATTGTCCAGCTCAGTTTTATTTGCATGAACAGTTTGTGTGGGTTTGCACAAGCTCGTCAGAAAGTTCCCAGGTTACTCTGCTTGGTGAATCCTTCTGCAAACCTCCTTCAGCTCCACATGTGTAGGTTTGCTAGGATGTCAAGACATCTGTCTCTTTTTTTTCTTACGTAAAACTCTTGATTTCATTTTTTGTAAAATTACCCAAGCGGAAAATTGTGAAACACATCCGTGTTTTTAAGCAGGCTGATTACGCTCTCATTTTGACATTCTCCCCACCTACTCTTCAGGAGGACTGCATAAACTACTGACACACAAATTACAACCAATCAAAGAAGAATTACAGTTTACTCATACTGTAACCCGTGTCAACAGACATTTTAACATGTATTCCTTACAAAATAAACACATTCAAATCTTTCTGTAAGACACTGGAATGATTTTAGTCACTGACTTAGCTGGGATTCCCTTTAGAAAACTAATTTCTGTGACTGGCCTTACAAAAATGGAAAAATTCAGGCCTAGACTAACAAGAACCAGGAAGTGGGCTGGTAGCCAGAATGTGCTCATCTGAATGCCCACTGTGGTAGCCCTGAACAAACACTAATAGCTTCAGCACATATCAGTAATAGCCGTGGCACCTTGCACTAGGAACCATAGCACTAAAATGCAGCTGAATTTGAGTTGTGTGAACTGAAGCCATCAGTGAACAACCTGAACCATGCTTTACTGCCCCCTGTAGCATCAGTGCAATAAAATGCCATTGAGCTCAGCGATGGACGTATCTCTGTATTCCGCCCAAGATGGCCGTCACACGTTCTTCTTAGAAAGCGAGAGGTGTCCTTGGGGGGGTCCTGCTCCTGGCCATGTTGTCAAGGGAACGTGTGGCGCGGTGAACTGGCTGTGGTCCTGCCCCTCTGACAGGGGGCTGCCGCTACATCACAATGTTATTTAAGAGGACTTCTATTTTGATATCCTTCTTTCCGCCACCTTCCCAGAGTGTTCTGGAACTCTGTGCTTCCTGGCGAGTCTGGGGCTCATTAAAAATCCCAGGGTTCCGTGTCCTGTGCCCCAGAAATAGCTGAGACAGTGAAAAAAAAGAGACGACCATGCCTTTCAGATGGAAGCTGATGAAAACAGATATTTTCGTATAGAGCAGCGTGCGTGAGGAAGGGAAGCAGCACATGCCACAATCTCGCTGTTTCCAGAAGCATCCTTACTGATGGAGGAACTTAATCTGAAATGTAAACCACTGCTGCTAGCTAGGGATGTCTTTATACAAACTTATTCACCATTGGTTATAGTCGATTGTTGACAAATGGTATAGAAAATATAAAGGAAATAATTAGAGTAACAACCCATCAGGCTTTGGAAAGCAAGGCTTCACCACTACATTCTGTGTCTGTGAGCATTTCTATATCTGCGTGATACTACTCAGCCCGTACAGACTTGGTTGTCTTGGAAATAAAAGCACCTGCTACACTTCACATAAGAGAAAGACTCACTTGTGAGTTGACGTGCCGTGTTGGTTAGAAGCTCAACATAGACTCTCTTCTGCTCCACACGGCCGTGGGGGCCTGATCTTTCCCTCAGAGTCAGCAGAAGTAGTGTGAGGCACCTTTGTAGAGTCTCTGTCCTTCTGGATGAGGTCAATAACGTTTGAGGCAGAGCAAGAGAATCAGAGCCCTGTGCCCTTCTGAGAAACCTTTATCTGAGACGGTTCATACACACCAGCTCATGATTTGGATTTTTAAGGAAGCTGCAGGATCCTGTTTATCTGGGACGTTTTGAAAGAGTGCATTGTGTGTCTGCGATTCTGCCATTCTTATTCTCTTATACTCACCCTCCGCTTCCTCCAGCATGAAACAAGGATAGGGATGGTTATGCAATGGGATGGATAGGTTTATGGATGGATAGACAGATGGATAGACAGATGATTGGATGGATGGGTGGGTGCATGAATGGACAGATGATGGGTGGATGATTGGAGGGATAGATGGATGGATATTGCTCTTCTTGTTCAACATTTTGTTCGCTGCCTTGACTTGGTACTTTGGACTGCCTGGGAAATACAGAGCAGTGTTGAATTTGTGTAACATCTGCTGCATTCTGGTGTTATCTTCTGCTTGGCTTTTATTTAGGTTAATTTCTTCATTAAGCAGAATAGCCGACTCCGTATGTTAATGTGAAGAAAAAGATGTTTTAAAACAAGTATGTGTTTTTTTCCCATCTTGACTCCATCCCTCTGTGGCAGCTTCTCCCCTTAACTTCCGCCAGCCATCTGCTGGGACGTGCTCACTGACAAAAGCCCGCTCGGTCTCCTGCATTGAGCCTGACACATATTTGAACAGATGGAAGGTTCTGAAAGGTCCCTTTATAGACGTGCTTCATTCCTAACAAATCATTATCTTAAATATCTTAAAGTCTGGACCGTTGTTTATAATGAGTCAGTTAAGCTGATACATGATGTAGCTGTATGATGAAAATATGAAAAGCTCCCTCTCACTGAACAGGACCGGTGCAGCAACTCTGAAATATAAAACTTAAAATATAAAACTTAAAAATTAAATAACTAGAAAAAACACTGAATTTTGCTGAGAAGTTTTACTTGACTTTATGTGAATATGTATGAGACTGTGTGTCATAGAGTTTACTATATGGCCAAAATGATGTAAACAGCTACAGTATATTAATAATTGACTAATTAAGCCACACCCATTGTGACAAAGGGGGGACCTGCTTCATATTCATACACTTAGGTGTTTGAATGAGTTGCTGGATTCATTCGTCAGCATCGGGCCTGTGTGAAATATGCTTCTCCTTGGCTGCGTTTGCAGACACCATCAGGATAAAGGGCACCTGTGGACATCGGAACTGAAGTCACCTGACACACCATGTGGGAGTGGAGGAGGACAACCATTGGCTCATTGTGGGTCCAGACAGAGCCAGTCAGATTGAAATGTTAACCTTCTGGAGCCAATCCTGAAGATGTTCCTCAGTGTTGCTATACAGATAAAAGCGAGTTTTAGGTCTCAATTGGCTCCCAATGCAGCTGGTCATGTTTCTGTACAAATAAACCCAAAAACAGAGGCTTCCTAAAGACGATTAGTCATTCATGACGTTTTCAGACATATTAGTTACTCAACTCCAGTTGGTGACACTTTTGTGTACATGGGCTCGATCAGGACATCTTCTGTTATGCACTGAGCAGAATGCTTGGAGAATAAGGTCACACTCACACTGGATGACCATGCCCAAGCACGTTTGTCCAAATCAAACAAATCCAGTTTGTTTGACTAGTGCAGTAGTTCTCAGTCCTGTTCCTGACATCCTCCCCCCCCACCAGAATATTTTCATTAAAACCCACACTGCTTTCAACCCGCCACATTCATTATTAGCCTATCAAGGACCATATAAGCCTAGTAGGGTATGTGATTGCTCCACACTATGCCTAGGCGAACTTGAAGAGGTGGACCTGGGTGTGGTTTGTTGGAGTCAGGCATGGTACGCATCTAGTGTGATCACTAACTGTGCCTGAGTATGGAACACAGACGTCAATGCGAACCACAATGATGATAAGACTGACACACCTACACATGTAGACTATACATGATTGGGACCTGGAAGGAATGCATCTGGTAGACTGTTCATAATGAGTAGTGACAAACATTTAGCAAACATTGTGAGAAAAGAATCATTTTAGTCTATGGCAGAGGTGTGGTGTTTGTAGGAAATTTAGGCTGATGAGAATATCCAGGTTTAACTAGATGCAACACACTAAAACTCCAAGATATTTGGCAAAATACGGGACTATCTTCTTATACGGGCAGCACGATTAAATGCGCTGTATACTCGATACATCGATAAAAAGGCCATATGTCATCTCAGGCAAAATGACTCCAAATAAGCCACAAAATAAGGATATTATTCATGAACTTCATTGTAGAGTGCGGTAGCACAATTCTTTCTATGTTTTCTTCAGCACAAAAGTCGCATGGTGATGACGAAAGTGTGCTTGGGCCAGGGACATTAAATGCAGTGTGAGTGCAGTGCAGTGGGGGAGGGGGGACAATCATGCCTGGGCCTGGGACGTTAAATGCAGTGTGAGCGCAGTGCAGCGGGGGAGGGGGGGCAATCATGCCTGGGCCTGGGACGTTAAATGCAGTGTGAGTGCAGTGCAGCAGGGGATGGGGGACAATCATGCTCAGGCACGGTACAAGGCAACTGGGCCAAATGTGAGTATAGCCTTATTATATAACTTAAAGTGAACCTCCATGCTGTATGTGGGCTGAAGAATGTTTGGGATTACAGTATGATAGTCATGGCCAGGGGGGTAGTTAGAGATGAATGTATAAGGGGGCTGAGTCTTTACTAGGGGGGCTAATGGCAAACTATTCATGACTTAAGCTAATAAATGCGCATTTATTGAGGGGGGTAAAGCCCCGCTAAAATAGGGCCTAACAATGCCCCTGGCCATGGCTAAGCACGGTGTATGCGGCTAATTGGGAAATCGGTGACGTGCAAATATTCCCATCCTTTTCATCCATTTCTATTAAATCTTTCAATCCAATTGTTTTCCCAGGCGCAGAGAAGGCAGGCAGCCATAACCTCAGAACGAGAGCAGCAGACATTTCTGAGTTACGCTGACTCAAAAACAAAAGGCTAAAATGACAGTAACCCATGTGTACTAATTAAAATAATGGTTATGAATTCTCACAATGTCTATTAAAATCAGACATAAATGTGGCTCTGTCACACATCCGCTCCGCAAACTCAAGCAAATGTCTTCTGCTGACAGCAGAAAAATCGCAGCACGACTTCCAGCTGAAGGGCAGCCATTATGGAGAGTTATTTAATAAGGCTGCCTCTTGGCGTGATCGTCACAGTGCCCGCAGAGGGAGCTTCTCAGCCTCTTCTCATCAGCAGATTCCACCAAAGCGACGGGGTCACGTGTCTTTGGCTCAGCCGAACGCGACGGGATGTTATTTAATGCTTCGTTATTTTAATGCTTCATAATGAACCATTATTTTAATGCTACGGGCCGCCTGCTCAGGCTGTTCCCCTGGCCCATGCTGCCTGGGAGAGGCTCCAGGTCCCCCGCAATGCCGACAAGGATCAGTGGTTAGAAGATGGATGGATGGTGTCTTGATCAGCCTCCATCTTGTCCTCATTTGACCAATTGAGGTCACAGGTTATCCCAAAATCACCTTGTTCCCAGCCCTCACATCTTGCCCCTTCTCACCTATCTTTCGTCTGTCAGTCCTGTTCCATGCACGTAGGTGCCTGCCCTCATTGGTGCCTGCCCTCATTGGTGCCTGCCCTCATTGGTGCCTGCCCTCATTGATGCCTGCCCTCATGGGTGCCTGCCCTCATTGGTGCCTGCCCTCATCGGTGCCTGCCTTTATTGGTGCCTGCCCTCATCGTGCCTGCCCTCATCGGTGCCTGCCTTTATTGGTGCCTGCCCTCATCGGTGCCTGCCCTCATTGTGCTTCCCAGCGGGGTCATTGATGTCCCGTGTCTTGTTTGGTGTGTTTCTCAAAGCTGCTGGATCTGGACCATGTCTCGTCCAACGCATGCGACAGATGGATGCATATTTTAAGGCTTAAGGTTTTTACTCTTTACCAAAACACTCATCAGTAGTTACAATTGTACCCCATTATCTGCTGATTCACTATCCGCTGATCCACTTAACCGCGGTTGACCGCGGGGAAAAAGGAGAAAAATTCACAAATGACTTTTAAACTGCACACCAGTTTTAACTTGATCACAACAAGGCATCAGCCAATGCTTGCAGGCCTGCCTAAATCTTTGATCGTACCACTCTACCCACGCTACAATATTTACAGGTACCAACACACACACACACACATGCACACACACACACACACACACATACATTCTCCTCTCTCTCTCCCATCACATCTCAAAAGCAATCAGTAAGTATACAGTACAGCACGCAGATTAGGCTAAGGTGTGCACTATAATGTACAGCACGCAGATTAGGCTAAGGTGTGCACTGTACTGTACAGCACGCAGATTAGGCTAAGATGTGCACTGTACTGTACAGCACGCAGATTAGGCTAAGGCGTGCACTGTACTGTACAGCACGCAGATTAGGCTAAGGCGTGCACTGTACTGTACAGCACGCAGATTAGGCTAAGATGTGCACTGTACTGTACAGCACGCAGATTAGGCTAAGGTGTGCACTGTACTGTAGTTCCTAGCATTTTTACAAACACGTTTTCTCTCTCCCCTATCATTCCTCATTTTTAATTTCTTAGCATTTTTAAGTATTTAAACTACACAAAACGATGGAAAATGATATGACAAATCGACAATACCAATTATCTTAAAAGGCACATATTACCATCATATAAGGTGTTGGCATTTATCTCTGGTTTTCAGGATCTGTGGGGGGTCTTGGATACTGCATATACCAGGGTATGACTGTACAGTACTTTTCTAATCATACAGTATGAGTGTCACTGTCTGACAGTCTGTATGAGTATATCTGTCTTCTGAGGAAACACCCCACAACCTTCACACACACACATACAGGTTTGTAATTATATCTTTGTGGGGACTCTCCTTTCATTTCTATGGGGAAAACTCTAATCCCAAAATGACAACCTTAACCCCTACCCAGCACTAACCTTAACCATAAGCAACCAAATAAAATACAAGACTTTTTTTTGTTTTTTGATTGCATTAACAGATCGTTGGGTGGATCTAAGGAGCAGCATGTGGTTCAGTGGGCTACGCCTCTGTGTCTGTGATCATAAGGTTGCTGGTTCAGACCTGCCCTCAACATGACTGCAAGGCCCTTAAGCCCCCAGCTCCCTGGGTGCCACAAGAGCTGGCTGCCCTAAGGGCAGCTTACTCTCACCAACAGAGAGCAAGCTGGAGGAAGTGTGACAGGAATTTCCCCACAGAGATCAGTAACGTATCAGTTATTAAAAAAAGGTCCCCACAACGTCAAAATTACAGGTTTTTATCACAATTTGGGGAACATATGTCCCTAACAATGTAATATAAACATAATCCACACACGCTGATGTGATAGATGTTAGGACCTCACTCTTCCAATGGAAAGAAAAGCCAGGTAATGAGGCACTTCTAGATCGTAAGGGTTATGGTTGCTGCTGGTGCTCTAGCCAAGGCAGGTGGCAGCAATGCAGGGCTGAGGGCGCTTCCATGAGGCTTGGTGACTAAGGGTGTGAACCTCGAATGACCAGGAACATGATGGAAAGAGACTGGAGGGCATCTGGTAGGTGCCCTGATCACTGAGATTTTGTGCTTGGTGGTGTTCCTGGTTACCATAGTAACCAGATCATTTGTGTCACTTAGGGGAACCTGTAAAATAGAGAAAAGAATTGGAGGTGGGGGGGTGTCAAATGAAGATGAGGTCAGAGTTGGAGAGGTGGAGAGGACCGGCGAGGGGTTTCATGAAGGATCACTCTGCCACTCGTCCCACTGTCCCCTGGTTAAGGGACTGGGGCCTGCCTGTTCTGGGGTTTAGCACATGCCTGTTCTGGGGTTTAGCACATGCTCAGATCCATAGCTATACCAAAAAAACAACAGCAGAACTCATACAGGTAGGCACTCATTTGCGCTGCAGTGCTGGGTTTGGATACAGAGCTAAACTAACATTAGAAGCAGACTTATGACTCAGAAACGTATAATGCTATTCATGTTCTGGGAAATTATGCGGTGAGACAGCAGTGCTGTGAAGGTTTATTGTGACAGATATTAAACATGCAAAATACATCTTGGACACAGTCCAGCTGAGGCATTTTGGGGAAACTGAAAAGTCTTAGGAAAAGGCTCTTATTTTCCTGTTATTTAAACATGAGATTTCCCTTTATGTTCACGCAGGGCACAGCAGGGGGGTTCGGAATGATTACAGTAAAGCAGGGATCATTCAGGGATTGTCAGGGCTGCTCCGCTGTAATGTGGTGGCAGCTATCCTAAGGGGTGAAGAAACTGCAGTGGTAGGGATTGGGGTTTGGGGTTAGCATTAGCTTTAGCTTTAGGGTTTAGGATTTGGGGTTAGAATTAAAGTCAGGGTTTAGGCTTTGGGCTAGCATTAAGGATAGGCTTTAGGGTTTAGGCTTGGTTTTGGGGTTAACATTAAGGTTAGGCTTTAGAGTCTGGGCTTTGTGTTAGTGATAAGGTTAGGGTTTAGGGTTTAGACTTTTCAGTTAAAGAGTCTATCAGGATCAGTCTCTGTCTGACCAGCAGGTGTCGCTGGTCACCTCTTTTCCTAGTGTCTGAGTTCTTCATGACTATGACATTCACCTGTGTCTTCTTGTTTCCAGCTCTAGTGTTTCATTGATTGTAATTGGCCCACACCTATCCCTTATCTTATATGTGTATATATGTGCCTGCTCTTGCCCTGTTTCCTCAGTTCGCCATTGTGTGTCTATAGCCGTTGTTGGCCGATGTTTGCTGTGGTTGTTCTTGTGTTGCTCCCTGCTTTAGTTTGTCATTTACGGACTTTGTTTTTGACTCCTTATGGCAGGGGTGTCCAATCTTATCCGCAAAGGGCCGGTGTGTATGCAGGTTTTTGGGATAACCTGTATGTCAGCTGATC
>JAODLC010000123.1:31275199-31292220 GCA_026781145.1 Hippopotamyrus pictus | reverse complement strand
TGTCAGCTGATCAAACCCAGGTGTGAGGACTCTTCAGCCAATCAGTCCTCAAATTAGTAATCTAATTAAGGAGTTGCTGCGAAAACCCGCATACACACCGGACCTTTGCGGATAAGATTGGACACCCCTGCCTTATGGTCTCTATGTTTCTTCTCTTCTTTTTGAGTTTTAATAAAGTCTCATTTTGTGAGCGACAACATGAGTCATCCATCCAGCATCATGCCCATCCGTAACAGAATGATTAACTCAACCCAACGATCTCATGGTTCAATCAAGGGTCATGCTGAGATCTATATCCCTAACCCCCTCATCAGTTCCCAACCCAGCAGAGGAGCCCATGTCTCCAGTTCCCGGTACTGCAGAGGCACCTATTCATGGTGTCCGGGTGAGCGACTTCTATGCTGTCCAAACCTAACCACTGAACTGTCTCATTTTATTTCGAATCACCTAGGGAAGGCAAGAAAACAAATCCTACAGTTTTCTCCCGCATTGCCTGTCAGGGATATGGAAATTCTTTGGAGGGTCTTCCTGGGTCCTCAGGACTTGCTGAGGTCGCCTGAGTTTTCCTCACCCCTTAAGCCTACAGAGCCCAGGGAAAGCTGCTGGGTCCAATCCTCCAGAGTCCAGCCCAGGGGAGGCCAGCTTATCTCCCTCTTTTTTGGTGAGCCCCATCAGGCTCCTGGGCCAGGAAGAAGAAACAGAAGAAGCAGGCTGCACCCACTTCACCTGTGCCTCCAGCTCCCGGTCCAGAGGGGGCCGCAAAGCCCCAGCCCTCAGTGCCCAGCCCAGCCCATTTTTTCCTCTGTTGTGCCTCCAGAGCCTGTCTTCACCTCCAAACTCATGCTGCCAGAGTCTGTCTAGTATTTGCGGGTGCCTGGCAACAGGCCTCAACCTTGGGGCCACTTTTCCATTCCATGTCATTTCACAGGTCCTGTCCCTCCAGCTCCTCGTGTGCTAAGTTTTGTTCTAGTCTGGGTGTCCCGTGTCTCCTGGTCCAGTCCCCTGTGGTATTTTCTTCTCCATTAACCCTGATCCAGCACCTTCTGTTCCACCTATTTTGGTTCTCTTGTTGTGTCTCATCCCGGTACAGTGTTTCATGTTCCCTGCTTTTTGTTGATGGTTCACGGTTGTCCCACCCAGTCCTGTGTGTCCTGTGCTGGTCCTGCCAGTACCTCTTGTGCTCAGAGTGTTTGTACTGTCAGGATCAGTCCCTGCCTGGCCAGGGGAGGCCAGCTTATCTCCCACTTGGTGAGCCCCATTAGGCTGCCTGGCCAGCAGGTGCTGCAGGTCACTCCTTTCTCCTTTGTGATTATGACCCTCATCTGTGTCTTGTGCTTACCAGGCCTAGTGTCTGATTGCTATTAGCCTGCACCTGTCCCTTGTCTTACCTTTGTTGTCTTTTATATATATGTGTGTCTCTAGCTGTTGTTGCCCTGTGTTTGCTGTTTGCGATGGTTGTTTCTGTGCTCCCCACCTTAGCATTGTCATTTACCTACTTTGTTCTTGACCTGCTATGGTCTGTCTGTTTATTTCTTCTGTTCTTTTCAAGATTTATTAAAGTCTCATTTTGTGAGCCAAAACGTGGATCATCTGTCCTTTATCATGCCCATGCATAACAGTTGCTCTGAGTCAAAGCATTAGCAAATAGCAGAGCCAGCAGCACATACACCCTCTGATTCCTGCTGAAGAGGGACCCTGATCTGCCTTCTGTCTCAAGCATGGAGACCCTTCCTCATTAGGGGTGAACGTGGACCATAGCACAAGCAAAATGAGATTTAGGGGTTACACTTCCCGTGCGCTAACTGTGCTATTGCATGGAGTTGAAAGCATTTGTAGCTTTGGTATTGATCAAAGCCGATCCTCTCAGGGGCCAAGATGAAGGCCACACAAGACGCCCCTATGCTTTGATGGTAGCTAAGTCCTGAAACCTGGCTCGGCCACGGTCTTTGCCCCGCATGAGCTAAGAGAGGTACACAAGGCTAAGGAGGCTGCAAAATTAAAAAATTCATTAACTTGATGAAAATGAAGAAGTTATGAAACAACATCAAGCAATCTATTGGCTGCCATCTCAAACCCCTAAGTGTCCTCTTGAAATTAAAGAACAACAGACCTTCCTCTAGTGGCATGTATGAGAGATATGAGCAAAAACATAATGTCCTCTATAGAGGACAAAAATGAATTGCTGGATCCCAGGAGCATATAGCCATTCTAAAATTAACTGCAAAACAGAATAACGAAAATGTTACCAGACTTTTTCTCAAAATTTAGTACAAAAATATATCAAGAAAGAATGGAAAATTTTATATTCCACATTTCTAATGTTTTTAACAAGTTGTTAGCCTGCTTTAGTAATTTGTTAGCCTGCTTTTATATGTTGCTAGCTTGCTTTAGCAATCTGTTAGCATGCTTTTACATGCTCTTAGCCTGCTTCAGTAATTTGTTAGCCTGCTTTTATATGTTGTTAGCTTGCTTTAGCATGTCCATTGACACAAACAAGCCGTTCATGTGGTCTTCAGACAGGTGGGCATGTGAAGACATGCAGAGCATCTGTCCTACGACCACATGCTCATTCATATCCTCATTCTCATCAACCTGAGAACTGCCTCCAATATAATCGATTATCAAATATTCATGAATCCACTCAAAAACGTTGACGATGTGGGTTCTAAATGTGCCCTCTCACAGCTAAATCTTTTCCCCTTTGACAGATATCAATTTGTACTAACGAAAGATGATTCTTCTGCCCAGTCTAAAGCACATTTTTGGCTCCAGGCTCTCTCTCTCTCTCTTTCTCTCTATACACACATTTAATGCAGCCCTTGAAGTTATAACCCTAATTTCACTTACGCTAAGATCTTGACAAATTGATCTTTTTTCCCATGAAAGTGGTTGATATATCTGCAGTGTACCCCATAAAAAAATCTTTATCAAGAACATTTTCAAACATAGATTGAAACTTACTCTTCCCCTAAACTGCAATGGCTCTACCTCCCCAGAAATGGAAAATATTAAAAGTAGAGAAGAAAAACTCAAAAATGATGTAATGTGATTTGTGGCTTCTACTTATGTTTATTCAAATATAATATAGACTAAATTTCTCTTGAAAGATCCAGGCACCCCAGTACTATAAGCTATAAATGAATTTTATTGTGCCAAACATTTTTAGAGTCTTCTTCAAATACTTATCTAGGCTTTTCATACACACCATGTTATGCTAAGACCAACCCTCCCAACTGTAAGATTCCATATGCCCTCTTGACCAATCCCTGATATTTCAGGTGCCCTCTTGACCAATCCCTGATATTCCAGGGGCCTTTTTGGCCAATCAAAGAGATTCCATGTGCCGTCCTGACTCATCCCTGAGATTCCATGTGTCGTCTTGTCTTGAGATTCTGGTCCTGGTTAACTGGTGTCCTATTCCTGGATCCCTGATCCTTATTAGCTAGAGTTCCATAATTGAGAAATTGGAATCCTGTTTTGGGGTTTCTCTGTGAGTGTCTTCATTTGTTATTCTGCCCTTATTCAGGTTTCCTAGGTATTTTTCCTGGATTTCCAGTCCTCTGAGTCTACCGTCCTGTGCAGCTCATTCTGGAGCTGCCTGTACAGTCAGTGGCTCAAGTCCCACCAGTTCCCTGTTTCCTACAGTGAACAGTCTTTAGGTCTCAGGGGCCAGTCGGCTGAATAGCTCATATGATGGATGGCTGAGGTGCTTTGAGTCAGATCAGCTCTATGAAGGCTAACAAATGTCTTTTACCTGTAAGCTCTGAGTATGAGTCATGACACATGTGCCCACCATATCAAATCTTTAAGATTCGATGAGTCCTCACCAATCTCTGAGCAGCCCTTTCACGATGGAGTGGGATTCATGCTGGAAAACCTTTTGCTTCCATTCTTCTCAGGGCTGCGGCAGCTGTGAAACTCAGCACTATTCAAAAATGGAATAAAACTCAATATATTCTGAATACATAAACAAACAAAATAGAATGATATCGTAATGTTAATATTCATTGCTATTAAACATGGACTAGTCCCGTGCATCCATCCCGTTCCATTTCAGGAGCATTTTTGGGCTCTGAATGATACATTTCCCCTCATAATGAGCTGTCCCTTAGGTGTCAGTGACCAGAGGAGCTCCCAGGGAACCATCCAGCTGGCATGAATATGTGTGGCACCTTGCTGCCCTTGCTAGGTAAACAGAAAGGAGGCCTCGGAAAATCTGGTGCAGCTTGCTTCCGGATGTTTCCTTCAGAGACAGGGAGCTGGCCGCCCCCTCGCTCCTTGTTTTTGATCACAAGTACAGATGGAGCTGCAGTGCTTTCTCCTGCTACAGTGGTGAAGAAAGTCAGGGATCAAGTGTGAGTGTGTCACTTGTATTGCTGGAATGTAAACACTAATTAGACATGAGGAAGAGCCTCACCAGCCTTGCATGCCCCTCAGCTAAGACACTGAGTTCTGAGCAAGAGATTAAAAGGTCAGAAAATTGGAGGAGGAGAAGGAGAAGAAAACACAGATACACAACCTGAGAGAAGGGGAAGGAGAACGCTGAATGGCCAAAGAGGAAAGAAACATCCGATTTTCCAGTGGGAAGGAGACAAACAAGGGGCCAAAGATGAAGAGGACAGTCAAGGGGCCAAAGAGGAAGGAGACAGTCAAGGGGCCAAAGAGGAAGGAGACAGTCAAGGGGCCAAAGAGGAAGGAGACAAACAAGGGGCCAAAGAGGAAGGAGACAAACAAGGGGCCAAAGAGGAAGGAGACAGTCAAGGGGCCAAAGAGGAAGGAGACAGTCAAGGGACACAGACAGAGGGTGAGAGAATGGAGAAAGAACTGTAGCAAGTGGAGGTTTTTGTTTCACAGCAGCACAGTGACCTCTGGTGGAGAAAAGCAGCTTTATCAGCTTCATTAGCATTTATCTAAAGCCACTTATCATTTGCAAATGAGAGTCCCCTGTATTAACCTGGAGGTTACCTAAGAGGAAGATTCCTGTATGTGGGTAGCCAGGGTGGGAGCAGAGGGCAGGATGTCAAAGTCAACTAAGTGTAGTTCTTTAAGAGTGAGGCAATAGAGCAAAAGAGCAAATTCACCTGTGTGTTATACCAGGTAATAGCCAATTAGGAGCTTTGCAATGACAGTCAATCTGGGGCAGTTATTTATATTGAATGGCACCATAACATCTAAAAATCGGTGACCACAGTATAACCAATGAGGAGCTGCCAAAATCTACCAGCCGTCAAACCTGGGGCAGCTGGACTCTCATGTGTCATGTCCAGTGTTACCCAGTTCATTATGCTTCATTCTTGGTTTGCTATGAGACTCCAAAGCACATAGAGAATAGCAGTGCATCACCTCTGAATTTCCAAATGAGATGTTTATTGCGGTATTGAGATTTTTATTGTAACAAAATAATCAATCGTTTTGTCAGCGATGGCAATTTATATGCAATTTAGCTGAATTTCCTAATGGGCAGCTAAAGAAGAGCAAATTTGATGGCTGTTTACCTTAGTGCAGTGTAATAGCAACAGTGCTTAAATGTCAGATAACTGAACATATGCAGATACTGGGATAAAATTATTCACAGTGAGACCAGAGGACTAAATAGGCCAGAAACTACTGAACTGTCACCAGGACCAGGAAGTACGAACCCCTGCAACTGGTTCCCTGCACTGGCTTCTTGTTAGGTTCAGGACTGACTTGCATAAGTTCTCTTACATACATATAAGGCACTCAAAGGCCTAGCACCTGCCTACCTTACAGAACTGAAGAACTGATTTATGTTTACAAGCCGCATCGTACACACAGATCACAGAATGCAGGCTTATATCTCCTCCTGAGACCCAAGGAAAAAAGTGTCCTTCAGTTTTAGGTTAATTGTGATTTTCTATGTCTTTGGAGGAAATAAGATATCTTTTTTCAAATTAATTTTTGTTTTTAATTTCACAGCATGCCCTCTTTAGTGTATAACAGGAATAAATACGTTTCCTTACATCAATGAAAAGAGATATGCAAAAACAAAATGTCCACTGCAATGGACATAAATGAATGGGTGGGGTCTCAGGAGGATATATATATATATATATATATATATATATATATATATAGAGCTATAATACTGTTTTCAGTGCCAGATAAGGTCCTCGCTAGGCTTATCCTCAACAGAATGCGTGATCATTTGCTCACCTACCAGTTAACGGAGCAGTCTGGTTTTACATCTACCATCAACCACACCCTGACACTGAGGGTTCTTTGCAGCCTTTGTTGATTTTCATAAAGCATTTCTACTCAGTTGATCAACCTGCCCTGTGAGACTGAGACTTTCCAAGATCCCCCCGAAGTTGCTGAACATCATGGCCGACCTGTACACTGGTACTGTGAGTGCAGTGCAGAGTGTAGGCCAAACCTCTGCATTCACCCCAGTGGATTATTTAGGGGTATGTTTTTGCTCTTACTCTCTTCAGTGCTTGCATGGATTGGGTATTGGGCAGGGTCATGGGGTCCAGCAGTTTTTGTGTATCTGTTGGTGAGGAAAGAACTACCAATCTTGGCTTTGCCAGTGACCCTTGTGGAATCACAGAGCTCGAGACTGAGCAAGGAGTCTGAGTGTCTGGGTTTGCAAGTGTCCTGGATTAGAACAAAGGTCGAGGCCTTTTAATGACCTCTTGAGCACCTCTTTAAACAGTGTGTCTGTCTGAGGAGAGAATGTTGACCACCTCAAGAGTTTCACTGACCTTGGCAGCAAGATTCATGTTTCTGGTGACAATGAAGTCAGTAGACAGACTGGGAGAGCATGGAGGTCATGAGGTTGCTGGGAAAGGGTGTTTGGTGCTCCCGATATCGTTGTAAGACGACCAAGATCCAAGCCTTTAGAGTGCTGATGCTACTTGTTTTACTGTGTAGGTCTGAGACAGTGATCTGAGATGAAGACGGGACTCCTTTGGTACTGTGTCTCTTCAGAGAATCCTTGGGTACCGCTGGTTTGACTTTGTGTGGAACGGCGATTGCTCTGGGGGTCGCAAATAAGACACATTAGCTGCATTGTGAGGGAGTATCAGTCATGCCATATAGCCCCAAATGTGATCCGGCTCGCAGGATCCTCATTGCTGAGGACCTGAGATGCTGGACCAGGCCAAGACAACTCCCACATGACATCTGGCTGCAGCACATTTTTGGAGGGTAGGACTGGACCATGTGTTGGCCTTGGGGGGGGGGGGGGGTCACTAGCTGGAATCCCAAGCTGTTTCATCAAGGGTTTGGCTCCTCAATCTGACCTGATATCGGTGTTTCTGTGATATGACTCTTTCCCTTGATATTTCCCTGCTTCTTCTATTTGTGTAATATGACTCTCTCACATTATATGTATCACAGTCCTCTATGTCAGTGGGCTCCAATTTTATTCACAGTGATAGGTACTTTTACAAAATAACACTTCCAGGGAGCTACAGGCGAAGGTAGAAGTAGGCGACCAGGAGGTGGGTGGTCTTCCTTGGTAGATTTTGTCACAGTTTGTGGGGGGATGGATCCCCATGGTATGATTGTTGTAATCAACTACAAATGTACAAGGTCAACCACTGCTCTTTGTGTCTGTTGATATGACTCTCACACCTTGATATTTACCCTGCCCCTCTGTGTTTGTATGTTTTAACTCTCACACCTTGATATTTACCCTGCCCCTCTGTGTTTGTATGTTTTGACTCTCACACCTTGATATTTACCCTGCCCCTCTGTGTTTGTATGTTTTGACTCTCACACCTTGATATTTACTCAGCCCCTCTGTGTTTGTACGTTTTGACTCTCACACCTTGATATTTACCCTGTTCCTCTGTGTTTGCATGTTATTTTAGAAATTTAGAGATTAACTGTCATTGTCATTGAGATTAACTGACACACCACAGCACACAGTGCACAACAACAAAATGTGTTCTCTGCATTTAACTCATATATGACAATGTGACATAGCTGGGGGCAGCTAATTCAGTGCCCAGGAGCAGTGCATGGGGGCGGTACCTTGGTTAGAGTACCTCAGTGGTCAGGGATTCGAACCTGCAATCTTTCAATTACAAGTGCGCGTCCCTAACCATTAAGCTACCACTGCCCCGACTCTCACCTTGGTATTTACCATGCTCCTCTGTGTTTGTATGACTCTCACACCTTGATACTTACCCTGTTCTTCTGTGTTTGTCTGATATGACTCTCACCTTTATATTTACCCTGTTCCTCTGTGTTTGTATGACTCTCTCAGGTTGAGAAAGGGTCATGTAAAAGGGTCATCATAAGTGGTGAATCCCATAGACACAACAACAATAATAATAATAATAATAATAATAATATGTTCATAGGGGTTCAAAAAATTATTCTTTGATCATTGATGACAAGGTGGGGACTCAACACTGACCGTTACTGACTGCAGCACTACCACAGCCTACCAGCAGAGGGAGTCCTCATCCTGTTTTACAGCTGTATGATGGGGAGCAAGAACGGAAAGGGATAGAGAAAGAGGTAAGAAGAGGGTGAGGACAGAGGAAAGAAGATAAAGAAGGTGAGAGAAGAAGAGAGAAACCAAAAGAAGACAGAAGATAAGAGTGGCGACTCTGAGTCTCAGCTGCTATAGAACTGTAGGTTAGTGTTTTGGTTAGGTCTTGGCTAGGGTTAGGGTTAGGTTTGTTGCACAGTGTTCCTTCTGGGTATTCTGGGTCATCAGCATGCCAGCTGTGTGTGGCTTATGTCACTGATCCTGGGTCAGTTCTTTGAATGCACCACCCTGTTCACGTGGCATTTAGGATGGGCAGGAAACATAAACAATATTTGTACTTTTGGGCTGCCATTGCCATGTCCTGCTCTCTGTCAAAAAACGCACCCTTTTGTTCCTCAGATAATAGTAATCTCCACTGTGTTACTTGTGCACTTCATATAATTATACAGGTACACAGAAAGTTGTAGTTTTCCGTCACTGAATGCATGTTTTGCAGACCGCATGCTTTGGATATTGCATGCTAATGGTTTTACATATTTTTACATACATATGATAGGGCAGAATGCAGAATTTTACTCTCAAATGAACATTCTCCTCTTAGCTGACGTCCAAAGTATGTATGCCTTGTGACTGCAGATCCCAAAACCTGCACTGGGGATATAATCATGAACCATGTGTCTGATGTCCTCATCACAAATAAATAAATCATGATACATAAATTAATCAGAGAAATTACCAAATTTATAATATTTAATGCAATAATAAAATAATAAATACAAAATAATAAATAATAAGTGTTAACATTTCAGGCTCCTGGGAACATAAAACTTTAAAGTTTTATCAGTATTTATGCTTACTCAAAATCCCTTATTTTGTTACATTTTAGTGAATCTCTGAAGTCTCATATTCTCAGTGTTCAGAAAAGCTCTGTGAAGCTCATTATTTTCTTAGTGGTCAGTAAAGCTCTGTGAAGCCTCTTATATTCTCAGGTTTCAGTAAAGCTCTGTGAAACCCCTTATTTTCTCAGTTTTCAGTCATGATCTGTAAAGCTGCTTCTTTTCAAAGTGTTAAGTAAAGCTATGTGAAGCCTCAGATTTTCAACAGTCAGTAAAGCTCTGTGAAGATTCTGATTTTCTCAGTGGTCAGTAAAGGTCTGTGAAGCTCCGTATTTTCTCAGTGGTCAGTGAAGCTCTGAAAAGCTCATTGTTTTCTCAGTTTTCAGTAAAGGTCTGTGAAGCCCCTTATTTTCTCAGTGGTAAGTGAAGCCCCTTATTTTCTCAGTTTTCAGTTATGATCTGTGAAGCTGCTTCTTTTCAAAGTGTTTAGTAAAGCTCTGTGAAGCCTCATATTTTCTCAGTGGCCAGTAAAGCTCTATGAAGCCTCATTTTTTTCAATGGTCAGTAAAGCTCTGTGAAGATTCTGATTTTCTCAGTGGTCAGTAAAGCTCTGTGAAGCCCCTTATTTTCTCAGTGGTCAGTAAAGGTCTGTGAAGCCCCTTATTTATTCAGTGGTAAGTGAAGCTCCTTATTTTCTAAGTCTTAATTTAAGCTCTGTGAAGCTCATTATTGTCTCAATGTTCAGTAAGGCTCTGTGAAGCCTTTTATATTCTATGTTCAGTAAAATTGTGAAACATCATATTCTGTGTTTGGTAAAGATCCGTGAAGTCTCATTCTAAGTGGTCAGGAAAGCTATGTGAAGCTTCTTATATTCTCAGTGGACATAAAAGCTCTGTGAAGCCTCATATTCTCACTGGTCAGTAAAGCTCTGTGAAGCTTACTATTATCTCAGTGTTCAGTGAAGCTCAGTGAAGCTAAATATGTTCTCAGTGTTCAGTAAAGCCCCGTGAATCCTCATATTCTTAGTGTTCAGTAGAGCTCTGTGAAGCTCATTGTTTTCTCAGTTTTCAATAAAGCTTATTTTTCCAGTGTTCAGTAAAGCTCTGTGAAGACTCATATGCTCAGTGTTCAGTTAAGCTATTTTAATCCTCATACTCTGTGTTCAGTAAAGCTCTGTGAAGCCCCTCATATTTTCAGTGGTCAGTAAAGCTCTGTGAAATCTCATATTTTCAGTGGTCAGTAAAGCTCCGTGAAGCTCATTGTTTTTTTCAGTTTTCAATGAAGCTCATTTTTCCAGTGCTCAGTAAAGCTCTGCGAAGCCTTATATTCTCAGTGGTCAATAAAGCTCTGTGAAGCTCATTATTTCCTAAGTGTTCAGTGAAGCTAATTATGTTCTCAGTGTTCAGTACATCTCTGTGAATCTGCATATTCTCAGTGGTCAGTAAATCAGCTCTATGAAGCTCATTGTTCTCTCAGTTTTCAATAAAGCTATTTTTTTCAGTGTTCAGTAAAGCTCTGTGAAGCCTAATATTCTCATTGTTCAGTAAAGCTGTTTGAATCCTCATACTCTGTGTTTAGTAAAACTCTGTGAAGCCCCTTATTTTCTCAGTGGTCAATAAAGCTCTGTGAAGCCCTTATTTTCTCAGTAGTCAGTGAAGCTATGTCAATCTTCTTTTCTTCACAATAATCAGTAATGCTCCGTGAAGCCCCTTATTTTCTCAATGTTCAGTAAAGCTCTGTGAAGCACATTATTTAAGTGTTCAGTGAAGCTAATCATGTTCACAGTGTTCAGTAAAGCTCTGTGAAGCCTCTTATATCCACACTGACCAGTAAAGCTTTGTGAAGCTCATTATTTTCTCGGTGGTCAGTAATGCTAGGTGAAACCTCATATTGTCAGTGTTCAGTAATCCACTGGGTGGTACAGCACATATGAGATGGGGGGTGGGGTGTCCTATGAGCTAGAGTTTCTGTTTGTTTACGGGGTGGAGGCTTGAGTGTGACAGAGGAAGTTAGTCATATTTCGTCTCACAGACTGAGCCAGAGGCATGTTCTGGATTCCTGGACAGAGCTGGAGCTGACAGCTCAGCTGTGTTATGCACTCTGGGCCAGGACTAGTAATGCCATTACACTGATGTTAAGCAGATCAATGTGGAGTGCTAGTGGGCCGTCCTGGGTTAGGCTTAGGGTTAGGGAAACCTTGACCGCTTCCACTTCACCGAGATCACCAGCTTGACTGCGGTGCTACACGAGTAAAAGGACGACATGCACAGATAACAAGGTTAAAATAAATGATAATTATTCAAATAAATTTACTGTAATTGCATCAGGCATTCATCAGGAGACTCTGTGTTATTTTATAAGGAAATGTACCGTTAGAAATTATCATAGGGCCCCTGTGTCTTCTATGAGAGCTAAACGCTGTATAATATAAATGAATAATAATAAATAATATTTTGCATGGTGCAAAAACTGTCCATCCACACATCATCCAATCACTTACCCAATACAGGGCAGGGGACACGCCCCCATCGGGAGGTTCCCTTGGGCACAGCCAGCCCCTTCCTGTATTGGATTCATTACGTCGTGCTCCGTGTTGACATGCTTTACCTCTGTGTGTTTAAAAGCCTCCCAAGGGCTCAGCTTTCTAAAGTTCCACTTCCAGACTGTTTTTCTGAAGGCTAATCCTCCCTTTGTTACCAGAAAATCTTTCGGAAAAGTTAGCTTTGTTTCATGAAGTCATCCCCGAAATCCAATCAGACGCATCCGCATAATTATTCTGAGCTCCATAAGATGATTGGTGGTGAGAGCGGTTTTGCTCTTTTTTATGTTAATTAGAGCAAAGGGGCCAGATCTGTGTGATGTGTGCATTGCAGCAGGCATCTCTAATGGCTGTTTCCGGAGACACAGACGGTGGTGCTGTTATCCTGCCTCTCTGACATGGGGGTGGGTGGGCTGGGGGGGACCTGGCACTGAAAAATCTCTCAGGTGCAATTTTAATCAAATTATTTTCCACCCAGCCGTGTCTGCTAAATCGTGATTTTCTCATGCCAAACCGTTCGCAAAGGAATTCAAGCACAGAGGGGAAAGCAGTGAAATTCATTTCCCTAAATCGAAGATGGAGGAACAGGCAAAAACAGATTGATGTTTAACTGCAGGATTCACTGGCAGTTTGGCATTTGGTTTCACACTGTGCCCCGGTAAAGTGAATGTGAGGCATCCACTTCAGTACGTTTTACTCCTGAGCGACTGGTTTGCACTGCGGCGGGTTCTGAAAATCATCCCAAAAGACATTTCAGTGCACCCTGAGCTGTAAGATGTGTGACCAGGCCAGTGCGCAGTGCGGTCCTTCACAAGCGGGGCTGGATCTATCACTCACGCATGTCGCACAAAGCCCCTCGCTTACTGGGCCACCTACTGGCCCAGCAGGGGGTCTGGCTGCGAGTCCAGAGCAGCAGATCTGTAACGAGGAGATCCATCCCACTGCAGCTCGGTGTGGCCAGATGGAAGTTCAAATGTGTGTGATACCTGTGAAGTCCACGCCGGGAAAAGGCTGCCCCCCCGAGGAGGAGTTCATTGGTCTTTACTTTAGTGGTACCAAAAGCACAGTAAAGCACAGCTATGAGGGGAGACCACTGAGGCACCAGACTGCACATAGACTCTCCTCATTATATACTCAATTCATTTTTATATAGCGCCTTTCACAACAGAGCCACCCCAAGGCACTTTAGATGAGTGTGTTGAGATGCATTTCTGTATCATTTAGACATAATAATTCAAAAACTAGGAAAAGGGAAGACAAATAAATGAAAAAAAGAAAGTGAGATGACATCGGAGGAGAGGAACCAGAAAAGAGGAACAAAAATAACCCTCTAGGGTCCAAGGTCAGCTGGCTGCCCCCCCCCCCCCCCGACAAGCTAACATCATAGAAAATTATACTCAGGTGTTTCATGAATGATTTAGGAATTCTATGAATGCTCACATTCTGTAAAGATTACACATTAACCTGAATATGAATAAAAGACTCATTCCTGCTCCGTTTTCCTTTCAGATTCCTTTGTATCTGATATCATCACTTTTTTCCTGACATGTTCACTTTAAAATGCAACAATGATTTGATTTCCAAGACGGAGAAACTGCCCGGCCCTCTGCAGTCGAGTGGGTCTGATTTTACAGCAGTGTGTTTTGTGCAGCCTGAACTTTTGGCTTCAGATTGAGCTGTGTTCAGAGTTTCATTTACATATAAAAAAACTAATATGATGAAAGAGGACAGAAACAGAACAATTCCAACAAAACCAGTGAAAGTCGATAGCAGAAACCAGTTCACAAACCCATAAAGCCAGACAAAGGAAAAGCCAAACCTCAATGTTGAATAAGGAAGTGCTGAGAAGAGCAGCTTATATTGGCTGTTCTCAGGTGGGATTAGATATTACAATCATCTGGTGGTGGGTATGAGCGTGGGAACTGACCACATCTGCAGTAGGTATGTAGTGACCTGCAGTCTTGGCCAGAAGATACATGTCCAAAGGTGCAGCAGCACGCGGGTTAAGTCCAGCAAGGGACAGATCCAGCTGCATTAATGGTGGAAGCTGTAACTTTTTTCAATTAAAGAGGATTATCAAAGTGTCCAAAAGCACTAAAAGTGAGTGGTGAGAAGGCAACAGAGAGCAAACGGACACTCGTCTGGCAGATACCGGGGAGAAGCAGCCAGCTGGTCACCCAGAGACATCGTGCTTCATAACCGTGTACAAACAGATATGTAAGAGTAAGGGTCTGTTCAGCCCCCTGGGGGGAGCTGGTGTGGTGGAGAGATATAAGTGAATTGGGTGGGACGGAGGCACGGGTAACCCCCCACAGGCCCTGCAGCCGGTCAGTCTGTTTAAATGACAGTTATTCTATATCTGTCTGATATTATATGAATGTTATTAATCTCTGTGGTACCTCAGAATGGACTCCTAACCCCACCCCAAACTGTAAAACAGCATTCAGGCCAGAGCGTCCACCCACATCTATGCAAACCGCACGACTCTCCTGTGTCTACAGCAGCTTGCACATGAACAGGTTTTACTTTCCAAGCGTTTGATTGACAGCTGTGAAAGTGCCGAGGAATCGGAGGACGTGTTGCGGATTCTGCCGAAGATCCCATCCCGCCCAACCCTGGCTCCGTTTATTGGAAGAGAGGGTGGAGGCTTAGTGGAAGGAGACCCCCTCCCAGGTCCCTCCCCAAGGCCACTGACGTCCATGTCAGAAGGATTTTATAGTGCTGACGCTTTGGCTGCAGAGATAACGATCATAGAGTTAATGAACGCACAGACGACCGAACAATATCAAACAGAATTTAATGATTGAATAGAGAGCAACACTATTAAAAAGTCATAAGATATTTCAATCTTTAAAATAAACTGGAGCTCAAGACCCTTTAAAGAGACAGAACAGAGTAATGAGGCCTAGAGACCCAACTGGTATCATTTCCTCCCTAAGCGTTTCTTACAAGCAAGAGCCTGTCCCCAGGCTAACAGGGCTGCTACCAACACCTCAGTCACCATTCTGAACGACGTCACTGTTTTTCGGCTAACAGGGCTGCTACCAACACCTCAGTCACCATTCTGAACGACGTCACTGTTTTTCGGCTAACAGGGCTGCTACCAACACCTCTGTCACCATTCTGAACGACGTCACTGTTTGCTGGCTAAGAGGACAGCTACCAAACACTGTCCCCCAGCTAAGAGGACAGCTACCAAGACAGAACGGTACACCGGCCACCAGGCGTTTGCCTTCAAGCTCCCACCCCAGGCCTGGGTCCAGGATGAGGCCCCAATCTCCCCAGTCCAGGCAGGATAACATGTTCCTTGTTTTTAATGATCACAGGAATTAACTTGAATCGCACTTAATCTGGCCTCTCACCTAGGACCAGTTTGCTTTGAGAGACCCTACCAGGGGCAATTGCCCATGTCAACATAGCTCCTGGGGTCACAGAGGCACACAAACCCCTCCACCAGAACAAGGTTGTCAGGGTCAGCCCCTGCTGTTTCCACTCTGTCTCCCTTCCCCGTTTGGCCAGCAGGTGTCGCTGGTCATCTCGTCCCTCCTGTTGTCAGTCTTTGTGTGTTTCCCTTGCTCCCGGCATGGCTCAACTTGTTGAGCAGGCGGTTGTCTGTGAACCCCTCCACATTTCTGCCTGCTTCATGCCTCGTTCTCGCACCCAAACCACCTCGTTTCATGACAAAGGTAGTGATTCATGGATACCATAATTTTAATTTTATCATTTCAGTATATATTAATTCTCTGCTGTCTACATTTTCATTTGGCTGAGTGCAAGGTCTCTTGAGATGCATCACTGACAGAGTTGAGACACTCTCTTCAACCTATCTCTGTTTAACCTAAACACTGTGATGGGTTTTAGTCATTAGTGGTAAGAAAAACTGACATAAGTAGGCACTCAAGTCACATGATTCACAACTCGAACTGAACTTGAGTCACAAATTTGATGAGTTGTGACTCGACAGCAAAAATGATGTAAAGACATAGACTTGACTTGGAGTTGAGGACACAGGACTTGAGACTTGACTTGGACTCACCAAGGAGTGACTGGTTCCCTTCTCTGGTATGTTGTAGCTGGGATGTTTTCTGGTACAACCAGTCTACCCTATGGAGATCTGAGGGCAAGGAAAATCCTAGCATTCCTGAAAATGATTCCACCAATATTACTTTACATCAGAACCCTTGGATTAGTATTCGCAATTAGATCCACCTGCCATTCGGACCCTGCTCACCCTGGGTGTTTCTCCTCCCCTCCAGTCCTGTTATGCTGACTGCCGGGGGTATTGACAGCCACTGGGGGCTTATCTGGGCCGTTATCCAAGAGTAAAGTGTTCAGTGCTCTGCAGCAACAGGCAGAGCTGCATACAATCATCCTACAGACAAGGTGTCGGCAAATAGCAGCGTCCAGGTCAAAGTCCGAAGATCCTAGTTCAAAATGCAGCAACAAATGTGGTTAAGAAGCCAAAGTCAGAAGTAACACGGCAGAACCATATCTTACGTAAAGCCACTGTATGTATAATAACTGTGTGTGCACGAGGCCAAGGTCATAGTATATGTCAACTACTGCCCCCTGCTGGCTGGTGCGATTTATTACAGGTGGATATTATCTTTAAAACCATTTGATTAGTTTAGCCTGTTATGTTAAAAAGCTGAATAATCTGCCTGTTTTAATTAAAAAAAAAAAAAAACATTGTAGCCCATTAAACAATTACATTTACATATTCTGCATGTTTTTTTCACAGTGACAAGTGAGGCAAATAGCATATTTCAAATATATAATTCAAATAGTCATACGTGAAGCTAGACTGAGCTTATAGTAAATAACCCGGTACAAGCGTAAGCTGAACCGGAGCAGGAGAAGCTGAACTGCATACTGAGACAGAAAAGAAAGAAAATCTTCCTGATAATAATTATAGACATTCATTTCTTCAAAAACAAACTTTGGGTGCCTTTACAAGCACATATTAGGAGGGTGGAAGCCTTGTCAGGAGGCCTCGACCTGCTGCTCTGTATCTTACCACACACTGCCCCCTGGTGGAGGCCTCGACCTGCTGCTCTGTATCTTGCCACACACTGCCCCCTGGTGGAGGCCTCAACCTGCTGCTCTGTATCTTACCACACACTGCCCCCTGGTGGAGGCCTCGACCTGCTGCTGTGTATCTTACCACACACTGCCCCCTGGG
>JAODLC010000123.1:31245399-31256410 GCA_026781145.1 Hippopotamyrus pictus | reverse complement strand
GAACACTGCAGCAGGCAGTGTGTATGAGCTTACCCAGGGTGAGGCCATCACAGACGAGCACTAATCACTTTTCTCGCCTTGTGGGGAGGGAAATAGCATCACCAATTAGCTTAATGAAAATCATTACTGCACCCTTTTGCATGGAGAGCCAGACTCCATTCTCACAGACAAAAACCCAATGAAAATATATAACAAAAGCATATGACAGGAAAGCATGCATGCTTTCATCTGCAGTACCTTCCCGTTAATTACAGCAGTAAATGAGGGAGTTCCAATCAGAGCATAATGTGATCAGTGTTGTTCTTGTTTTGGGTTAGTGGTGCGCTTTTTGGGGTGCATTCCTGTGTAAGAAAAGTCCTTAATTCACCATAAATAAATCATAAACCAACTGTAATTTTTAATGCCAATTTTGTGATATTGTGTGAATACATTTGAAGCTGAAAGCTGGTTTTTGCTCTAGACAGGCACATTGGCTTTTTTTGGTTCCAAGTAATTGCACACTTAATGATGTTGATTTGAGTATATAATGAATTCTGGTTCGAAAGTGCAGTTTTGTGAAATGCATCTGCCACAAAAAAAGTCTTTGTCACATAATGGTGGGAATGTTTGTTTATTAAAGAGCAAAGTGTTTTTAAACCATTATTGAAGTTCAGTATCATTATTTTAGACTGGTATTGGAGTCATTCTTTAATTGGAGGTGGTCTGTGGCTCCGGGGACAGGACCCTATGCCTGTGATCAGAAAGCTGCTTGTTCAAATCACAGTATCGGCGGACTAATGTGCCCCATGAACCATCTGCCGTAACCCCCCCGACCGCCCCTGACCCCCCCAGACGGTTCCTCTGCACCAGTAGCCAGAAAATCTACTCTGTGTGACCCGTCGAACCCGGGCTGCCGCCTGTCCCGGTTTTCCTGGGATTGTCCTCTTTTTTGAGCAACTGTCCCGGAAAATTAGTGTTTTTTCCCAGGACACGAATTTCCCGTTTTTATTTTTTGTGAAAATGTATGTTGTAGTTTCAAATAAAACTCTCACTTGGTTTCCTTCTACCGCTATCCTTTTTTCTTCCTGGCTATGTTTGTTCATGTACTTCTGTGCCCGTAAATGGTTAAAAACAGGTAAAACGCAGCGACGTTTGGCCTTGTGTACTTTTATTTGATTGGTAGCATAAATATGACGCCTAGCAACTGCATTCATCCTTTAAATGTAATAATCTCACCCTCAACTGCACAGGCTATCAGTTTGCCTGTGCATCCATATCCACGACCCCATTGTGACTAATTTAAAATTGCTAGCTAGATGTAACATTATTAAAAAAAATAACTTTACTTTGGTTTTGTGAAATGGGGAGAGTGACGGTCGAGGAGGAAGAGAAAACCAGTGTCAAGAAAATAGGCGTTTTACAACTTACAGCGCAGAGTGGGCAAAGTGAAGAAAGTGGGCAAAGAAATGATGAGAAACACACATGGAACAGAGGTCAGAAATGTCAGTGTCCAAAGTCAGTCAGTTAAAAGGTTTATAAAGTTTAAAATGTATTATAAAGGGGGCAGAATGAGTACAAGTGCTCTGTGAGACCTAAATAGTAATTTGTGAAAAGGGTTAAGTTCCTTCCCCCTCCCCCCCGAAAAAAAAAAATGTCTGACTGGCCCTGAGGTGGCAAACCTAGTTGAACCCTGTGATGTCATTCAGTCAGGTGACACAGCCCTTGCTAGGAGATGGATGCAAGGATGCGATGGCAAAAATGAATTCAGGGCAAAGTCTGCATATTGACAATGGTGCCATTAAGCTGCGAAGTGTGAATTTGACCTGAAACCATGGAATACAAATGAAAATAACAAGCAATCAGAGGCTAGTTGTAATTAATCTCTCTGTAATTAAAGTGCAGGAGGACAAAAACACTCAGACTTGCTTAAATGAAGCTGAAACGGAATTTTGTCTTGATTTAGTTTAATTTAACAATTACATGGAATATAAATGAAACCTCTTTTGAAATTTGTGCAAACAAATGTAAGCGATAAAATGGAAATCCTTCCAGAACCTTCTGGCTGTGAGTGCAAGTGGTTTGTATATGTACAGACACCCATGCATAATCTCCCCCAACCTCCCATTCAGTAGATGGCCCCAGTGAGTTTGAGGCTATCCTGAGAGATACAGGGCACCAGGCAGATGTTACCATGAGTGGACTTGGTAGGGGGAGCTGAGGGCGCTGGTGGGAGATTTAGCCCCAAACCCAGCGAGATCATGGTACCAAGCACTGCTAAAGAGTAAGCTTACGGCATGTTGTATGCTAACATGAGGCTAGCAGTGGCTTTGGCATTGATATATAACATATATACAGTATTATAAGCATGACAATGCTGTCCTATTGCAGCGCCCTCTTCTACTGCTGTGTGATGATATGTCCAATCTCACCTCAATGAGTGTCCAGGTATGACTGGTGATAAATCATGTGCTTCTGACAGTGTGCCAAGTGTGATTGGTGACAGCTCACCTCCTTGTGACAGTAGGCCAGGCATGATTGGTGATAAATCACATACTGTACCTCTAACAGTGTCCCGGGCACGACTGGTGATAAATCACGACCTCCTGACAGTGTGCTATGTGTGATCAGTGATTAATCACATCTTTCTGACAGTGTGCTAGGCGTGATTAGTGATTAATCACATTCTTGTGACAGTGTGCTGGGCATGATTGGTGATACATCACTTCCTCCTGACAGTGTGCCAGGTGTGACTGATGATAATTCACATGCTCTTGCCAGAGTGCCATGCATGATTAGTGATTAATCACGTCCGTCTGACAGCACGCCTCGATTTGGAGGCTTTGAAACTGCTCACCCCTCTGCCCTGTTTCCACCAGCTATGAAGTGCTGCTTCATTTTGTTTGACCACAAAATTGCACCCCCCCCCCCCCAGAAACATTTTTATCTCCAGCCGCATTTCCGATCCGTTCTTTTTTGAAACCAGTGGAAACGCAGGCCGATTCTCAAATGGCGTCACGTGAGATCCGGCCCAGCACCGACTCAACGTTGGTGGAAATGAGGTAATAAATTTTAATGGAAGCCCAAATAAGGTGTGGCTTGAAATCACCATGTGGTACTTTGTGCTCCATTAGGTCACAGGAGCAGGTCGTCGAGTTGATGCAGCTTCAGTGGTGGGCCGCCCTTTAAAGGGAAAACCCTCCCTGCAGCCACCACGACCATTCCTCATCGGTGCCTTGTGGTCGTTGCTTTTCAGTGACTCATTAGGTGGCATCATTAGTGAGCAGGGTGGTGCGTGTCTGTACAGACTGCGAGTACTTTATTAGTGCAGGAATCCCCAACATGCATCCGGTGTCACTGACTGCCCCCTCATCCCTCTATCCTTCCCACCACAAGCTAAATCCTTCATTGCTGATTTCGACTGCAGCATTAATTGGAACAGCGGTTTTAAACACAGGTCAAGACCCGAGTAATATCACACGCTAGCTGTTTCCATGGAGATCAACTGTGAAATAAGACCCCCCCCATTTCATCATATTTTCTATAGCTATTAGTTTTTGCGCTTTTTCAAATGCCTTATTCATCTATGACCTACATTAGTAATCAAGCTGTTAGTTTTTAAAATGGAAAGTGCAACCGGATCAGCGAGCTTGGCATCAGCACCAGTACACGGCCGGTAAACATAATGAAAGAGGGAAAAAAGAGGAGAGCTGAAGCACAAAATAAGGCTGGAGTTATGGAGTGATGGAACATTATTGCACTGAGGTGGGTCCTGTTCAGGAACAATCTCTCCACACATGCGTCTTTCTAAGTGACGAAGGTGGCAAAAGTCCCAGCCTTGAGGAAAGACAATGAGGGAGTGACCAGCACAGAGAGAGTCTCCATCTTGGGTAGATGAGGGAGAGACCAACCTGGAGAAAAATTCTGTGCACATTAAAAGCTTTCAAAGTCCCCAGAGCTACCAGACCACAGCCTAATGTCCATGAGCTCTGTGGAGGTTACATGAGAGGATTAACTTGAATGAAGGTTCTGTTTTAGGTGAAACATTAAATTAGTTAAAAGCTGTGCTGTTGACCCAGAGTGTGTAGAAATTCCCACAGAAAGCCAGGAAAGACCTACACATGACATTCAGCCTAATGTAGCGAAGCATGCTGGGAAACCCGGGACACAAGACCGGAAAGGGGTGTGTCCACTGGCCCTTGGATGGACACATGAATGGAAAGGGGCGTGTCCACTGGCCCTTGGATGGACACATGACTGGAAAGGGGCGTGTCCACTGGCCCTGGAATGGCAGCTTTTTATATTCACCTCCTAGAAGTTTTAGAGCAATGGTTCAGGAAGCACTTTCAACCTCGGGGACCTACAGTGAGAATGTGCCCATTGAATCAAATTAGCACTGGTTGTGTTTATTGGTATTTATTATTAATTGTTACTGTTTATTGGTGTCTTTTTACAGTCAAAATGTGTATCGTGCTCCTGTAAACTTGCAGTTTCCTTTGGGACTAAAGTATCTAACTAAATCTTAACCCCCGCAAACATTGTCCCCTCCCGACACAGACAGGGGCTGATTGGCAGAAACTCGCTAACAGGATTGTCCTTCCTGCACCTGGACAGAAATGAGCAGCTATTGCACACTGCAGTCTCATTGCTGATTATTACCATGGCTGACTGCAGATCAGAACATTGTGGCAGGTATCAAAGATATGTGTTGATCAATTTACCTTTTAAAAAGCAGTTCGGTAAGAGTTAAATATGAGTATGAATGCTGTTTGTGTAACGAAAAATAAAAACATCACGCTTTGATTCATTTAGCTCAACCTGGGCTTTAATCATCACTAATCCGCCAGATTAAACAGCTGTTTCGGAGGCACAGATGATTTTTTGTCCTGCTCAATAACAGCAGCCGTCTTAGTGCCGCTGAGTGATGATGTCAGGAGACTGAGCGGTGCTGGGTTCTGGGTCTTTACTAGCTAATCCGCTTCCCTGCTAAATTGTGCCACTGTGGTGATGTGGTTTCGATCCAATGAGCCCAGCCCTTTAACCGTTACGCTGCCTGCTTGACGTGACATACGTTTCCGGAGAATTCTCAGCCTTAGGCTATCGGTGACAGCCCCCCCCCCCCCCCCCCCCCCACACCTGGCACCCTGCCTGCCTCCTACCCTCCACCTTCATCATCAATCACTCTGACTGCTCCGTGCCCTTATGACGCACACGCTCTCAATTCCACCCACAAATTATTAAAGCGGGTTTCTCCCCCCCACAAAATGACCGCCTGGATTTCCTTCTTAAAGCCATCAGTCAGTGTTATATGTGCTGAATCTGTGCCTTCGGGTGTGATGAGACCTGCACTTTCCTAAACGGTCTGGAACGTTACGGAGGCTGAGGACGCCTCGTGCGTGGCGGGCTGTGGGCAGCATGCAGTGTGTGCAGCATGCAGTGTGGGCAGCATGCAGTGTGTGCAGCATGCAGTGTCGGCAGCATGCAGTGTGGGCTACATTTTATTACCGCGGAGGTGCAAATGGCCGCATGAATATCACACCTAATAGCGTTCACATGCTAGTGCTTTCAAATGTCCATATGCTGATTTCTGTAAATCCCTTCTTAAGCTCTTCTGGGGAAGAGGAGAGGCTTTCAAACAATGAGTGGAATAGTATGGTGTAGAATTACCCTAACTACTTTTCAGCAAAGACCCTTTAGGTAATTAGATTATTTCAAGAAATGTTGGAAAAAGTAGCAGTCCTTCTCCCCATAGACAAGAAATCTTCCTGACTCAGTAGCACCTTGTAGTGGAGGGTGAATAAAAAGACCCATAACCGCCCAGAGTGAAATCCGCTTAACATAACATTCATGAATTGTTTTACCGTAATTTAATAGCCCTGACTGTATGCACAGCTGAACAGAGTGAGATATTCAATCCGTCTTCCACATTACCCTTCACAGGACAGTCACTCATGATGCTGCACCACTAGCCTGGCCAGAGCGCGTCCTGCCATGAGATCCATAATGACATAAATCACAGGGTGGAGTTTCATTAGGTGGCACTGTGTGTCTCCGGTGAGGGACTTTGGGTTATATACCTGGTTAGAATGTCCCATAACCGTGCCCCCTCTGCCCCCTCATAATGGCTGGCTGCCCCCTCGGTAATCCCATCCCCATGCCCTTGGTAATCTGACCTCAACCCCTTCAGTAATCCAGCTCCCACCCGGATGGTAATCTCGATAATCCAGCACTGAGAGTACTCCGTACTCTGGCCCTCGCCCCCCAGGTAATCTGGCCCTAACCCCCTCCATAAACTAACCCTCGCCCCCCGGTAATCCGGCCCTGACTCCCTCCGTACTCTGGCCCTCGCCCCCCCGGTAATCCGGCCCTAACCCCCTCCATACGCCGGCCCTCCCCCCCTCAGTAATCCGGCCCTAATGCCCTCCATACACTGACCCTTGCGTCCTCAGTAATCCGGCCCTAACCCCCTCCGTATGCCGGCCCTCGCGTCCTCAGTAATCTGGCCCTAACCCCCTCCGTATGATGGCCCTCGCGTCCTCAGTAATCCGGCCCTAACCCCCTCCATACGCTGGCCCTCACCCCTTCAGTAATCTGGCCCTAATGCCCTCCATACACTGGCCCTTGCGTCCTCAGTAATCCGGCCCTAACCCCCTCCGTACGCCGGCCCTCGCGTCCTCAGTAATCTGGCCCTAACCCCCTCCGTATGCTGGCCCTCACCCTCTCAGTAATCTGGCCCTAACCCCCTCCGTACGCTGGCCCTCACCCCCTCAGTAATCCGGCCCTAACGCCCTCCGTACGCTGGCCCTCACCCCCTCAGTAATCCGGCCCTCACTGTGATCCCGCCTGTTGCTTCAGCCTGCACTTAGACGTGTGCATTCACCTGCTCTCTCCAGCACCTGCACATGACCACACATTATTCACTTGAATGATTCACCGGGCTGAAGTGGAGGGAGAGGTGACAGGCTGTTCCTCCAGAGTACCCTGAGAGTGTTTGCCCACACTTCCTCGCCTCCCTGCTGTCCTTATGTGGCTTCTCAGTTCGAGGTGGCGTGTATGGCTGTTCAGGGGGTGAAGCATGGTGTGCTCCTTTGAGCGGGACCTTTGGGCCCAAGGTAATCATACTTTAATAATGTAGGTGACCATGTAAGTGGTGTTTCTCCTCCTCTGTGGCATCAGGAACCAGAGGCTGGCAGCTGGTGTGAGAGACCCAATTCAAACTCGTGCCCTATAGCGGGCAGGTGGTTGTCATAGGCCCTGGTGAGCTGGCTGGTTCATGGGTTAAAAACTGAACACTGTGCTTGTAATGCAGCTGCAGACTGTAGATGGCGCAGTGTCCAGCAAACTAGAATTATGACTGAAAAGTTATGGGTATAAAGCACGGGGTAGGGGGGGTTAGCAGACTGTTTTATAAGGAGCTTTTCTTGATCTGCTTTGGTTAATGGACCTTGAATAGCTTTGGATAATGGGGACCTACAACAACAGGTGGAACTGGGAGTTATGCAACTACCTGCAGTGATGTGGAATAAAAATGTTCTTGTTTTCTCACTGAGCCACTGTGTCATTCACAGGTTCATAAGAGCTGCCAGTTTCTGTCAAAAAACACGCGTAAGAAGCCAGGTGAATGAGCGTCCTGACAGCTGAGTACATTAACTAACACGCAGAGCTTTCACAGACACAGCCAACATCAAAGAGAGCGCCTCGAACATGCATTTTGGCTTGACGCTTTTCATTGCTGGTGCTAAAGACATCTTAGCAACTTACTTTTGCACCTTTTGCACGTCTTCACTCCTGATGTGCTCATAATGGTCACCATGTGCCTCCTCAGACCCAAAGCCTTCCAGAAGCCCTGCCCCCAGGTTGACCATCACTTGCTGAAGCTAAGAGCGACTGCTCTGGGGTCGTCAGTCATCTTGCTTGAGACTTGGTGCAGTGCTGGAAGGGGTCATTGTGAGGGTGGGGAAGAGTCTATTAATTGTTAAATTAATTGTTTTCTCTGTTCAGCCAATCACACACACAGCCAAGCACAGACAGACAGACACACATACAGAGGCACAGACAGATAGAGACAGACACAGGCACAGACAGAGACAGGCACAGACAGACAGAGACACACAGCAACACAGACAGACAGAGACACATACAGCAGCAGAGACAGACAGAGACAGACAGAGGCACAGACAAAAGCACAAACTCAAGACCAGGAATTCGTCAGTTGCTTTGTCAGTGTTATTTTCTTATCTGTGAAAGTGCCCCATGGACCCACTTCTGGTCCCAAAAGATTTCTGCCCATGTGTCACTGATCACAGCAGCAACAACAGTGTCCAACTAGAAGAGTTAAAAAAGAAAAAAACATCTGCACCATTGAAATTTCTTAAAAATATCTTGATGAAAGTGGATTTCATCATTTGTCATTATAATATTTAAAAATTTTATTTTAAAATTAAATGAATAAATGGAATCATTCAAGGACGGAACCAAGGAGGGTTTTTAATGACATTGTGGTCTGTCTCAGGAGTCCTCTGCCTGTCGACCCAAAAATAGAGCACTTTCCTTTATATATTTCAAGAACAAAGTGTCATCTGTGCAAGAATCCTGTGTCGTGACCTGTTTTATAGCAGAGAGCTCTGCCTATCCCATTGATCAGAAGGATTTAAGATCAGCTGAATAATGACTTACAGACTGATTAATTAAAGCAGAATGAAATGGCTTATGAATGAGCAGAATAGGTATCAGACAGATCAGGGTGGAGACCCGGAGCTTTACTGACACACACAATTACATTTTATTTATTCAGCAAATTCTTCTATCCAGTGTCTGCAGGGTCAGTCAGTCTCTCAAATACTTGGGAGTTAAGGGCCCAGCAATGACATCACTCTGCTGACCCTGGGATTCATGCTCTTAACCACGCACACACGTCCATTAATTTCTATGGGGAAAACTCTAATCACAACATGATGACCTTAACCCCTACACAGCCCTAACCTTAACCATAAGTAACCAAACAAAATAGGAGACCTTTGGCATTTTTACTTTTTTGATTGCATTCTCTAATATGTTTTTAAAAATGGTCCCTACAAGGTCAAAATAGCAGGTTTTTACCAAATGTCCCCACAATGTAATATATACATAACCTTTCCCCTCCAATCACACCCACACACAAATAAAACACCAGATCAATGTTGAGTTTGGCAGCACCCATAATCCCCTGCTGCCAAGCCAGAGCCCCACCATGTCCAGGTTTGCAGAGCAGAGCAGAGCCATGGGGGGGGCGGGTGGGGGTGGGTTAACATAGAATACATCAATTGTGGGAGAAAAAGAGAATTAGGGGACGGAGCTTGCTTGTGTCCTGTCAGAAGCCGAGGGGCCCGTTTGGACCATGACAGAGGGCGTCTCCTCCAGAGCAGAGCGCTGATTTATCAGTCCCATGTTGGCTGTGGAAAGATGGGAAGCTGCTTCATCAATCCACACGCAAGTGAAGGACACCCTGATGAGAAATAAAGCCTGCTAAAATATCAATTTTCTTATACCATACCGCATATATATTAACAATAATATGAAGAACAACTTACAGTTTTACATCTCACCAGAGAAGAACAAACATAGCTTTCTGTGCTGTGAGGTCTGTACCTCGGAGACTCTACTCTGTGTCTTAAATGTAAGATGCTGTTTAACCGGAGAGGGGTTCCAGTCTTGGTGATATGAGGTCTGCACCTCAGAAAACTGCTCCCAGAGAGGTCTGCACTCTCTACCCCCATTGCAAATCGTCTTTCCCCTTTGGTCTGAAGAAAACATACTGTTATGAGGAGCACCTCCGCTTACGAGCCCATTACTTAGACAGTCCTGCATTAATGGTACGACAATGACACCATAAGCAATGATAAGCCGATATGGATTTAAAGTTTCTGGGGCATGTGTGATAGGAGTAGGGGGAGCAGGATGAGGGTGTAGGTGAGCTCTCTACACCCAGGTCCCACTCATGGCATCATACACTCAGATGTTCACGCCAGTCCCTGCAAAACGCTGCCATTTTATGGGGGATTGTGGGCAATCCTGGCCATCGAGGGGCCAACATCCTTCCGCCAGCATGTTTACATTCAGAGCAGCGTCCAGCAGACTTACCCGGCAGACACTCAGAGCATCGCGAGACACGAATAGAGAGTTATGGCGGCGCAGGGTCCAATGCTGAAACTGTCCTTCAAGTGCCAGACATGCAAGCGGGTCAAGGCGTGTCCCCTGCTGAGATTCAGAGCCTGACACCTCCCCCTCATCCTCTCCCTCCCTTCTGCCCTCCCCCCTCTCTCCCTATCCGTCTCCTTCTCTTTGCCTCCTCCCGCTACGGTGGCCCCAGGCATGAGCAGAAACTAACTGACCTCTACTCCATCCCACATCGTTGCTGATGGATCTTCAAGCAGAACCGGGCCTATCGAAGATGGAGGTCCAGCCCCATATCACGCCCGTGCATTTCAAAGGAAATTGGATTCTGCGTCGGCCACACTTTGATTGTAAATGGCTACTTTTATTTGCAGTTAAATATTGAGAAAGGACAAGCCCCCCCCTCCCCCCCACCGCCCCAGTGAGGGCGCAGAGAAAAGTCATTGGTTGATTATTTTTTCTGTGTCAAGGGCAAATGACTCATCTCCAATGTATGGCCAGGGAATTACACCCTTATAGGACAGCTGGCTTTAAAGCTGGTCTGGTATGTCCACAAATCAGGCCGCAATGGACATTTAAGAGCAGCACACACACACATGAAGGCACGTGTAGCAGAAACACAGACATTCACAAGGGAACACAAGACATCTCGTTGCAGGGTCACTGGAGTACATATATTGTGTACCTTGGTACAGGAGCACATTGCACCTTGTCGCAGGGTCGCAGGAGCACATGGCACCTTCTCGCAGGGTCGCAGGAGCACATGGCACCTACTCGCAGGTTCGCCGGAGCACATTGCACCTTGTCGCAGGGTCGCAGGAGCACATGGCACCTTGTCGCAGGGTCGCAGGAGCACATGGCACCTTCTCGCAGGGTCGCAGGA
>JAODLC010000123.1:31205904-31221675 GCA_026781145.1 Hippopotamyrus pictus | reverse complement strand
CAACCAACCAGTGGAGTACTCTGTAACTGTGACTCTTTATGCTCAACTGGTTGGTTGAAACTAAATCATGGTCTGGACTTGTACTTTCTGGACCTGAAATTTCCACCTCTGTCCATGAGAGACTTATGAGTCCTGGGGGAAAGGCAGTGCTGTTCCAAACCATCTCACCTGAAAGCTCTTGGGTTAGAGGGGGGCACTGGCTAGGTGATCAGTGTCACACATCCCCATGGAAATGCAGCGGCCTCCTCTGATTGGTCTCAGGATCAGCTCAGGAGCACAGGATCATGTGGACGAGAGCCACAGCAAAGAGACAGGAAATACACCACAATCCTTACTTTAGTAATTAATCAGGATTATATATCAATAATCTGTCTGTATCTGCTGTAAACCCGCTTGATAAAAACACTTTTTGCATCATTACTGTGATAGAGTTATTTTTATATCAGACAGGACACTTGTGACTGAAAGTTTCATGCAGGACGTAAGTGATTTGATTCTGCCGATTCACGCGGCAGCAGTGTGTGACATGATAAGGTGCCATTGAGCACGGCCTGTGAAGGCACACTCCCCCCGACGCCCTGCTGGCGGTCCCCCCACCCGCGCCGGATGTGCTCGCGATATCCAAAATAACCTGCTACCATGGAAACCTGTTAGGACTAGTCACGTCTTTGCCAGCCGAACAAAACACTGAAATGAATATCAGCAGCTTATGCACTGTATCATTGATTATTACTTTTATTGAAATAATCACAGAACAGTGTTCTGGAAGGAATCATCACTGGCAAAAATAAATAAATGCAAAAGTATGGAAAATCATTAGTATATTCAGAACAGTTTTATATTTAAGCAGTGTTGTTGTACAGTTGCATCAGAAAGCATACCGACACCTGCCCCCCCCCCGCCCCCTAGTCGCTTCCTTTTCACGGGGGGCCTAAAGCCAATTCCATATGGGGGTGCAACCTGGACAAGATCCCAGTCCATTGTAGGGCACACAGAACCAGAAAATTAGAAACACCAGGTAGCCTGACTGTAACATGCGTGATAGAAACCCACGTGAACATGCAAACTTTAAAACACACAGGTTTGTAATTATGTCTTTGCAGGGACTCTCTCATTTCTATGCGAAAACCCGAATCCCATCATGACGACCTTATTCCCTACCCAGCCATAACCTTAACCATAAGTAACCAAACAAAATATGAGACTTTTGGCATTTTTACTTTTTTGATCGCATTCACAGGTCTTTGAGGGGATCTGAGAAATGCTCCCCACAACATGAAAAAAGGGTTTTTATTACATTGTGGGGGACTTGTAAACCTAATCCACACATACACATGCACACACAGCAAAGGTGGGATTTAACAACAAACCTAGATGTGTAAGATAGTAATGCTACTCACTGAGTTACTGTGCCGTTTTAGCCGAAAGCACTGTGCTTGCATCATATTAAAAATAAAACAGGCATGTTGCACCTGCCATGGACACAACAGCAAATCTTTCCATGTCCTGATTTATGAATCTATTTGTTACTAGTCAGACAGACTCTGTCAGAGTCAGAGAGCACAAGAGCCAAATCATATCAGGCTGCTCACACACCCACTTACAGTCTGAAGTTTGTGCAGCCAGAAGTTAACCAGGTCAGTGGATGCACACAAATGTAACAAGAACATGCACAGTTTGGCAACTCCGAAGCAGTGAGGCTGTCTGTCATTTGTGAGCTACAACACTTAAAAAACACTTGAACCCCTTCCTCTGGTGACCACACACTGCTCTGTCACCAGGGGCCTGTATCACAAAGCAGGATTTCTTGCTTAGCCAGATAACTTGCACAGTTTAAGGTAGTCTGGGCTAAATTTAATTAAATGATGATAAAATCCATTTAAACTGGAGTATCTTAAATCCGACAGGTTATCTAGCTAGCCAATAAATCTCACTTTGTGATACAGGCCCCTGGAGCAACCGGATAGCCTATGGATCACCAGCTGGTACAATGGAAAGAGTCTCCAGCGTTGTGAATTAGAAGCCAGTCGCAGTTAGCAACTGCCTGAGTAGTGTGAACAAAAGCATAGGACAAGATATGTAATATGAGGAATACAGGAAAACACACCTGGAGGTACAGAATGCTTCCTAATTGGATAGGCTGTCAACGTACATGAATTAAGCTGATGGATTTTGTTGATGAGGCAGAGTCACACTGAGATGTGGTCTGTAGATAGTCAGGGTGTCCATGGGACATTATAAAGTCTCAAAATGACCTGAACCAATTAAAGCCTTGAATAGTCATATACAGTCTTAATTTTTTTTGAGGTCATAAACATTCACGGTGGTTCCTCCTTATCCGTGGTTTTACTTTCTGCCGTTTCAGTTACCTGCAGTCCAAAAATATTAAATGGAAAATTCCAGAAATCATTCATAATTTTTTAAGTTGCACACCATCCTGAGCAGTGTGATGACATCTCGCACTGACCCATCCGGGACATGAATCATCTCTTCGTCCAGTGTGTCCATACTGTATACGCTACCTACCTGTTAGTCACTTAGTAGCTGTGTTAGTTACCAGATTGACAGTCACAGTACGGCAATGCTTGTGTTCAAGTAACCTTCTTTTTTTAAATAAAGAAATTTATGCAGCCAATACTTATGAAGAAGGGTGAGTACAGTACCAGTCACTAGTGGTGAATTATTAATAAAGATGCATAGAAATACATAATCTGAAAAGTGAGTGCTGTTATTTGTCCCCCATAATCCATCGCATTGACCACAGTTTGCTGGACATGTTTGTCTCATTTGGTTTTATAGTTATTAGTCCAGTTATTCCACCCTTTGCACTTTGAATGATGTAATTATAAATGTGCATGGATGTCATTCTAAAATTTGTCAACATCTTTCTCATTTTCCTGGCCACATTCCCTGGCTGTGTGTGTGTGTGTGTGCGCGCGCGTGTGTGTGTGTGTGTGTGTATGTGTGTGAGTTATGTATATATTACATTGTGGGGGCATTTTTTCGGTCCCCACAGGGGAAGCTCAATTTTATAATAATCTGTGCCTGCAATCAAGAAACTGAAATGCCAAAAGTCTCATGTTTAGTTTGGTTACTTATGGTTAAGGTTAGGGCTGTGTAGGGGATAATGTCGTCATGTTGGGATTAGAGTTTTCCCCATAGAAATGAATGGAGAGTCCCCGCAAGGATATAATTACAAACCTGTGTGTGTGTCTGTGTGCATGCGTATGAGTGATGGATAACCTCACCTTGTAGTATACCCCTTACTTTTAATAACATTTGATACGGTTAACAGAAGAGTTTTTTTTTTTTTTTTGAGAGGAAGTTCAGCAATTGGTGCTAAAAGTAGCACAGGCTGTAACAGCTATCAGGACACACGTCAGCTAGGGATTTTGTCTAAGGCATTATCTTTGAAGCAGTAATCCGTGGGTAAGTGTAAATTCAAATATTCAAGAACCTGTTAAATCTGCCACTTTATATGCTTGTAATGTTGGAGAATGGGACATTGATTGTCTTAATCTAAAGGTGATGATGCACAGGGCAACTTTTCCCTTGAGAATGGACAATGACTTTCTATCTGGACAATTTTGATATCAATTGGCAACTTTCTGAGATCTTTCAATCAGAATGCTAGCAGCCAATTAAGTGAGCGACTTGGAGTTTCTGAAAAAATGAACAGAAATGGTGGTAGTGGAGCAAAGAGATGGAGCGTCTGCTTATATCATTTTATACCAGTAAGTTGTCATGTGTAAACTCAAAGCAAAACTTAAATTTGCCTCATTTAATGCTTAAAATGCCAACAGACGTCCGATTTTATATGTTCAGGATGTAATTTTAGCATCAAATTTTCTTTAACCCTCAATGCCACGTTGACTGGTATTTCAGTAAACCATTTTAAAACAGAATCCTTGAGCAGTCTACGTTTCAAATGTATATGTGGCAACTAATTGTGTTTTAGAGCTTTGTGAGGGGAATAAAGAACACGTCAGTGATTCAGGAAGCGGGGCTGATTGCCCACCCATTTGCAAAGTCAGCCCAGCTATCAACTATGCATGATATCAACCACACTAGTCTGTTTTAACTCAATTGATATGTTACTATCGAAATTCAATACCACACAGAATCTCATTTGTATTAGTGCAATTTTCAGTCGAAGAGAGAAGCACTATGCGAATTACAACGCGATATGGTTTTAGCGAGAAACTACTCGCAGCAAAAATAGCTATCCAAGTCAACGAAAGTGATGTCCGATTTGTGAACAAATCGTTCTTCTAAACCGCTTTTTTCATTGAATCATTCATTCATTAATCAATCATGAAAGTTATTTTATTGGAAAACATATGTTAGTCCATGATTTGTTTTTGAGTAGTAAATGAGTTAAGTAATTTTTGCCCCCTGAAGTGGTCTTACAATTATTAACTAATTAGTTAACTGTTAACCAATATAGTGCCTGAATAGAATGCATGAACTGTCATGATTTATTAATGATGAGCAAGTATGAGATCAGTACCTAGGAGACACTTAGGTCCTGGTTAATTAATGCATAAAGTAAGTGTGTACTACTACGTTATTCATGTCCCCTCAAGTAATGTGTAACCCGCAATTTTAGTGAATGCACGGTTTTTGGGGAGTGCATTAGTGGCATTGAGACTGCAGTGCTATTCATATAATAGTCCTTAAATGGTCAAGAAGACATGCGAAAACATAACAATCTATGATTTTTGAACCAGCCCTTTTTACATATACATATGGGATTTATGTTAAAATTATAGAAAATTATCTTTTGACTATAGTATCCATGTAACGTTGTGCTATATGTGTTACTTAAGTGAAATAGATGTTGAAGCCAAGACAACAGTGACAGCTGCAAATGTTTCGGCGTCCATCATCTTCACCGTGTCTGTCTCTTGGTAATAGATTTGCTCTTCTTTGATTGGTTATTGCAAGTGTCTGTTACCTTGATTAGCTGCCCTGTGGCTCACCTGGTAGCTCAGGGCTGGCAACCTTGCCTGGAAACGTTGCTCAAAGATTTGCTCTGTGTGTCATCACCTTTAGTCTGCTGTTGCTCTGTTTTGATAAGTTTCTTGGTATGAGGATTCCTCATAACTGAGGCACCCGTGATTTGATCACCGCATGGTAAAGATCTGTTTATTATTTACACCAAGTGTTTTACCACTTTTTAATACATACTTAAATGAACATTGGGTGTAGTCAGTGTAGTATAAATGCGTAGGTATTGATCCTGGTAAAGCATTTTTCTAGTTAGAGCTGGTTTTAAATTTGGTTTGAAGTGGCTTTAAAAAGGTCTCTAGAAGTCTTTTATTTCACATTTGGATTTTTGCAGACACTCTGGATGGCTCTTTTCTGTATACACCTCTCTCTGTATCTCTGTATATATGAAATGTGGGTAGCAGGCCTGTAGATGGCTCCTGTCTGTATATACCTCCTTGAGAAGTGGGTGGTAGGCCTGTAGATGGCTCCTGTCTCTATATACCTCCTTGAGAAGTGGGTGGCAGGCCTGTAGATGGCTCATGTCTGTACAGTATATACCTCCTTGAGAAGTGGGTGGTAGGCCTGTAGATGGCTCCTGTCTGTATATACCTCCTTGAGAAGTGGGTGGCAGGCCTGTAGATGGCTCCTGTCTGTATATACCTCCTTGAGAAGTGGGTGGCAGGCCTGTAGATGGCTCCTGTCTCTATATACCTCCTTGAGAAGTGGCCTGTAGATATTCCTCATCCAGCTATAAGTGACATACACATTAGTCAGCATGGACGGTTTGAACATCCTGTTTCCTGGATGTTGCATGGCCACGTGTACCTTCTCTCTAGCGTTACCCTTGTAAAGTTTCATTCTCTTTTCGATTCCTGTGATGTTGCTCATAAATTAAGACGATTTCCTATTTGTCTTTCTGTGTTTCATTCAGATGGTTGCTCGTGGCAAGAAAACAGAGAAAATTGAAAATACAACTCATAGATATTTAATATCTCAGACAAATATTACAAAATTCATGTGATTCCGCATTGTTTTTTACACTTCTATATAAAATATTTAGAACGTTTCTAAATGTCAGTGCCTATGGTGATCTGTCTGCTCTATATGGGAAGACAGCCATAACTCCAACCCCGAGGGCCTCCTGAGAGAGGAACCCAACCCCTACACTCATGCTCACGTGTGTCTGCTTAGTTACCCCTCAGTGTTACTACAGGGCAGCTCTCTGACAGGATGCCCTCCATGATGCCAGCTGCTGATGCTCCATAGGAAGCTTACCTCATGCCTGACTTCAGTCCTTGGTCTTCTGGAGATTTTTTTTATGCTATTCCACTTCACCCTCGCCCCCTAGTGGTCTCCCTCTCCAGCTCACCCTCGCCCCCTAGTGGTCTCCCTCTCCAGCTCACCCTCGCCCCCTAGTGGGTGGACACCCCAGCTCATCTGTCCATAGACCAGTTGGCAGCATTACTCTGCTGTGGCCTTTGGATTCCCACCCTGGCTGCTCTGTTCAAACTTAGTGACAAGCAAACCTTACAAATGAAAAAAAAAAAAAACTTTGTTATAAAAAGGATTGATGGATGGAGGACAGCCTATCCTCAATGACCCTTCAACCAGACTAATTCTCTTACACAGCTCACACCCAGTGCTGTCACACACACACACACACACACACACACACAAACCACTTGTGCACACTACTCTCATACAGTGACACACAGCTGGTACACATTGCTGGTACACACTTACATACTTGCTGTTGTCTCAGCCACACAGCTCATTCATGCTGATGTTACATTCACGCACAGCTGGGACACATTGCTGTCACACACTCACACACAGCTGGGACAAATTGCTGTCACACACACATATAGCTGGAACACACTGTTGTCACATACTCTCACACAGCTGGTACACATTGCTGTGACACACAGCTGGTACACATTGCTGTCACACATTCTCACACAGCTGGTACACATTGCACTCTTCCACTCACACAGCAGGTACGTGCTGCTGTCGCACGCCTCTCTCCTGTGAGGCCTGACAGAAACACATTAGCGTACAGCACTAACACTTGGGGTGTGGTCTTCTTCATTACCTGAGGTCTGTAGTGAGATGAAAGGCAACATTAATCACCTACCTACCCCCTCCCCCCTTTTCCCCCACCGATCCTGCAGCCATGCTGAGCTGCTTGCCTCTTACTATAACATGAGAGTGCAGATGCCCGGGGGGTGCCCACACCTGTCCAAACCTCCCTCCATGTCCTTACTAGGGGAACGCCGTCACCCTGTAAGTTGAGTTTCTGATGACTTATGGTATTGACCTTCATATATTTGCATTGTAAATGCAGATTAAATAATAGCTTAGAAGTTAAACGTCCCCATTTTTTCCTGTGATATAATTAATGAAGTAATTAAGCACAATGAGGCTGCCGAATCATCAGAATCCTCCAGTTCCTCCTTTGCTTGGATTTTCACTTTACTGAGGCCAGTACACACTCGCTCACTCAGTCCTTAAGTCCGTTAGGGATTTCCCAACCCAAGACTCACTCACTCAGTCCTTAAACCCATTAATGATTTGCCTATTCCAGGACTGACGTACTCAGTCCTTCCACTCAATACTGATTTCCCCTCAGTCATATAACCTGCTAGTGATTTCCCCAGGCCAGTACTCACTCACTTAGTGTTTAGACCTGTTAGTGATTTCCCCAGGCCAGTACTCACTCACTTAGTGTTTAGACCTGTTAGTGATTTTCCCAGGCCAGTACTCACTCACTTAGTGTTTAGACCTGTTAGTGATTTCCCCAGCCCAGTACTCACTCACTGTCACTCACTCACTCACTCAGTGTTTAGACCTGTTAGTGATTTCCCCAGCCCAGCACTCACTCACTGTCACTCACTCACTCACTCACTCAGTCACTCAGTGTTTAGACCTGTTAGTGATTTCCCCAGCCCAGTACTCACTCGCAACTTGATTTTATTATGCGTGTGAATCATTCCAGGGTGTCAGGTAGTTACAGCTGTTGGACTTTAACTTTTATCAGTGTGAGGAACCCAGAATAATCCCTCTGCTATTTTCTCAGTCATTTCCCCTTTCTTGCATTTTTCATAAGTGACAGATGCCTGCTGGATCTTCCCTTACAACAGGGTGCATAAATCAGCCCTGCTGACTAAAGGCAGATGAGGGGGCGGGACGAGGTGGAGGCTGTGACTCTGGCTTCTGGTATCAACCTGCAGACATAGACAGAGCGCTCCCATCAGCCGTCTGCGCAGTTGGCTTCATAGAGCGTCCCTGTCAGCCGTCTGCGCAGTTGGCTTCATAGAGCGTCCCTGTCAGCCGTCTGTGCAGTTGGCTTCATAGAGCGCTCCCATCAGCCGTCTGCGCAGTTGGCTTCATAGAGCATCCCTGTCAGCCGTCTGCGCAGTTGGCTTCATAGAGCGTCCCTGTCAGCCGTCTGCGCAGTTGGCTTCATAGAGCATCCTTGCCATGGGCCCATTAAGAGCAGGACAGGATTGTGATCTGCAGGAGAACCAGATTAACCATGTCCCTCAAGGAATTGGAACATAACAGCATCTGGTGATGAGAGCTCAGTGCTGAAGGTTCATCCTAAGAGAGCGGTCTATCACTTGCCCATGTGACCTGAGGGCAAACCTTGATTGGATGGGATACCATACTAACTCTAAAGCTTAATTAAAGGAGCCTTCATCATAATGAAAAGCCATGGGGCCCAAGAGTTCACAAGGCTGAATTACAGTGTTCTTTGATACTCATTTTGACAGTGGAATTTACAGCAGTAATTAGCTGACCCCTGTTAGCATAAAACTCTGTTCTCTCTCTGCTGAAAAAATATCTACTGGCTGTGTGTAATTCCAGAAAGTAGGGGGCATGATGTGCTGGAGCCATTGAAGAATGGAGCTGAGGATCTAAGGGAACCTGTACGATCCAACCAAAGAAGGAACATCAGGTGATGCTCTTTCACAAAAAGTGGACATGGGAAACCTGTGGAATCCATCCATAAAAATGGACAGGAGCATCAAGAGAAGATCGCCTTCAAAGAACAGCCATAAGAAACCTGCGCTGTCCAACCACAGAAAGAGGCCAGAAATATCAGGTGATTAAAGAGCATCCATGAGGAACCTGCAGGATCCAGGCACATGAGCAGTACAGTAACATCAGGAGGTGATTATCTTCAAAGAGCAGCCATGAGGAACCTGAGGAAGAGCACAGGAACATGAGGAAGTGATTACCTTCAAATAGCCACCATGAGAATTCTGAGTGATCCAGCAACAGGAAAACGATAGGAACATCAGGAGATGATCACCTGCAAACAGCAGCCACGAGGAACCTGAGCGATCCAGCCACAGGAAGAGGACAGAAACATCAGAGGATGACCTCTCACAAACAGCAGCCATGGGCGATCTGAGCGATTGGCCACAGTCAGCATTCGCATGTTTTTTGTTCCTTTCCAGGCAGACCCCAGAATAATGTCCTCGTCATTCTGCACACACAGCACGGCAAACGCAGTGTGTTTCGTCACAGTCCAGGGGCCTCTGTTTAATGACTGTTAATTAAAACGATCCTGTGTTTTATTTGCCAAAATGCCACCAGGACGTTTTGCTAAATGGGCTTCATTTCAAGGTCTGCTGTTCTCATCAATTCAATAATACAGAAAATCCGGACCTGATAATAAGGCCGGCGATTTAAACAAATACACATTTCAGGCTCATTACGGCCTCCTGCCTGGGATGGGTAAGCATATTAAACTGCACTATCTGCTAAAGCATACCATATCTGTGATTTACACACCACCAATGGCTTCATTGTGCTTTTGCCAGTGAACGCGATGTGGTTACGTTAATCATTCACGCTTTTCACAGTTAGCCATTAAACCTTCATCTTCCATGTGTATTTTTGTGCTGGGAATTGCGTCAAGCACATTTCCTCCTTTCTTTTTTTTTATGGGGTGGGTGGACTAGATTCCTGGACTTTAATGTGGAGAGCGATATTCATACTTTCACCATGGTAACCAGACATATTTTCTGTTTTATTTCTTTCTCTTTTTCTCTGGAGTTAAAATACAAGGTCATGTGACATAATTATTGGGGATTTAATGTATGTAAATATATTTCAGGGAAGGTTTCACTGATATGAGTCTGTTAGATAGATCCCTGTAAGGCAAACGTGTTGTCAGATACAAACACAGACCCTCGTATTCAGACATGCCTCAGACACACAGACACACTCACACGGACTCGCACAGAAACAGAAAGGCACATGGTGATGAACACAGGATGACTGTGCACCATGGCTGTACTGCTTTAACCTGCTTTATTTTAACACAATAGAACCCACAAACAGTTGAACTCCCATAAACAGGGTCACCCATCTGTAGCTGATGTTCCCTCGAGAAATCTGGGCTCCAGAAGCAGCAAGCTCTGTCGTCAAACCAGGTATTATGCAGTTTGTATACAGTAGCACACCGAGTACATTACTCACAGTACATGTTACACAAAGACTACGCTACATACAGCATACATCACAGAGCACAGAACACGTAGTGTACACTGGACACAGAGCGCACTGCACATGGTACGGCGACTATTGTGACTATTGGGGTTAGATTACTCGTTTTTCACACAAACAGCCATCGGCAGAAAAAGCTCAGTTAGCAGAAAGTACTGCGCAGCACAGAAGGATGCAGAGAGAGAGTAGAGAGTGTAAGAGGGGAAGAGGGAGACTCGAGAGTAGGGAGGGAGCCAGACTGGCTGGCCGATTAATGAGGATGAGGCCCGTCTCCAGGGGACAGAAAGCGTCTCACAAGAACGACACCGGAAAAACAGCAAGGAGCTGGAAGCTGCACTGGGCAGTGCTGAGGAACCGGGAGTCCGGGAAGTAACGTGCTGAGCTGGCAGGCTGCAGGACCTGCTGAAGCAGCCCATACATGTAAAAGGCATGCTGAAAAACAGATACATGTACAGACAAACACTCACAAACGAAAAGACATACAGACAAACATGCTCAAAAACAACCACTGTACTGTATGTGCTACAATCTGCCTATATGTGCCACGACCCGCCTATACGTGCCACAAACCGCCTATACGTGCCACAAACCGCCCATACGTGCCACAAACCGCCCATACGTGCCACAAACCGCCTATACGTGCCACAAACCGCCTATACGTGCCACAAACCGCCTATATGTGCCACATACCGCCCGTACGTGCCACAAACCGCCTATATGTGCCACAAACCGCCCATACGTGCCACAAACTGCCCATATGTGCCACTAAAACAAGTCTCTGCAGGCTCTGTAATCCAGAAACAGGCGATGAACCAAAACCCAAGTATCACGCATGCATAAGGATTTTTTTCTGGTTAAAAAACACACAGATTTACACGGATTTCAAAACAGCCATACAGTAAGTGGAGCACAAACTCAGCATTCAGCAGACTGAAAATATAAATACTGCTCTAAATATATAAAGCTGACACACATTTACCAAACAGCAGTAAGGAAACCAAACCTGGGGGCACTTTGTACAAAAACTCCACACCTACAAAACTAGGAACGTTTTCCAATTTGCACAAAATCAAACAGTGGGTTACGACGAGCATGACGATAAGCGTGGCTTTCACAGCATAAATGAAGGAAGCGCCACGTAATGGAGACAGAGTTTCTGAATTCTCTGCTTTCCTGCACTGTCTTCAGGCTGACATCAGTGTCAGTAGGTTTGCACGATTCTGCAGCTGCTGAATATCTCCTGAACAAACTTGTCTATAGGAAACACAGGGTTACACTTGTTCGCAGACAGATCCTCAAGCATAAATGTGCTACGAGTTTCAGGTAGAATGATAAATAAATTGCTGAAAACAAAGCAGTTTAATTAATTGGGGGAGAACATGCCTGGCAAGACATTCTTACTGGAGTGTGAAAAATGCTTACATGTTCCCTGAAGAGGAAACTGGGCTCCTTCTCCTTCTCAATCTGGAAATTGTGTTTTCCCCTGAAGTCGGACAATTTGGTTAGGCTCAGTTATTTAAAAAATTTAACACCCCTACAGATGATATTTCAGTGAGTCATTAGTTGGGTATTTAATGGCTGATTTACCCTTTGTGTCAAATCTGGAACCTGAACAAGATTCTGTGTCAGAAAATGACACAAAGCAACAAGCTTCTGTATGCAAAATACAGTATCTGGATTGTTCCTGTGTCTCTGAAAGAGTGATTTCGCTGTGAAGCCATTACACCGTGAATCTGTGACACTAAGAGTCTTTATCACATGACAGTGTTGCTGTGACATCATGACTCTGACTCTGTGACTTCATTCTGAGATCATATATCCATAAAATAGAGCATTATTTTTTTTACTAGCTGATACTTTTATATCTCTGAACGCTTTCATTGTTATATATTAAATATATTCTATGTATTTATTTATTTGCTTGGGGTTTATTTAATCTCATTTATTTTATTTAGATTAATTCAATCTTTCCACAATTTCATTGATCTGTACTTGGGTAGCTTTTCTATCTTTGATTTTATTTTAATTCCATATGTGAAGCACTTTGAGCTGCACTCCATGTATAAAAAGTGCAATATAAATAAAGACTACTATTATTACACTGTGATTCTGTGACATTATGCCTACATTATGATTTCATGAGTCTGTGTTACATTTTAGCGTTGCTGTGACATCATGACTCATGACTGTGATAGAGTGACTTCATTGGGTGTCAATGCTAAGAACACAAAAACCGTACTTGTGGTCTTGGAAAGACTGGTCTTGCTAACCTTCCTCTTAAGAATGAACTTGGGTCACAATGAACCATGGGATTAGTGAGGATGAGAATGCCATTGATGGCTGTGTTCAAAGTTTGGGGCTGCATTGTTTGTAAGACTTACAGTAGTCTATGTAGCCTCTGTAGGCTGCATCGTTTTGTAGGACTTGGTCTATGTAGCCTCTGTAGGCTGCATCGTTTTGTAGGACTTAGTCTACAGTATGTAGCCTTTGTAGGCTGCATCGTTTTGTAGGACTTGGTCTATGTAGCCTTTGTAGGCTGCATTCTTTGTAGGACTTGGTCTATGTAGCCTTTGTAGGCTGCATCCTTTGAAGGACGTGGTCTATGTAGCCTCTGTAGGCTGTGTCCTTTGAAGGACGTGGTCTATGTAGCCTTTGTAGGCTGCATCCTTTGAAGGATGTGGTCTATGTAGCCTTTGTAGGCTGCATCCTTTGAAGGATGTGGTCTATGTAGCCTTTGTAGGCTGTGTCCTTTGAAGGACGTGGACTATGTAGCCTCTGTAGGCTGTGTCCTTTGAAGGACATGGTCTATGTAGCCATTGTAGGCTGTCTCCTTTGTAGGACAGTCTATGTAGCCTTTTGTGTCCTTTAAAGGTCCACACAATTAATCTTGGGATATGTGGATTCTTCGTGACCCAGCAAAAGGAGGCCGCAGTCCTAGACAACATTTGAAGGAGCCTTCAAGACAGCCTTGTCGCACTACTGTGATGCATTCAGTTCTTGCAGCCTTAGAAGCATGCAACCCCTGAATTCCGACACAGCCGATGTAACATTGATATTTGGAGCTGGGCAAGAATGACATCCAGGGATTTTTACCATCCTCTGTTCTTAATATTTGAACTCACTCGTGACAGGCTGCAATGCATTATGATTATGTCTAAGTCAACTGATGAAGGGCACAGCATTTGTACGCTACATTTTGGTGTGCCTTATCTTGATTTTGTAGTGAACTACATAGTAAAGGAAATTTACAGTTGAGAATTCAAATAGCACTATAAAATGGCCAACTTCTTATATAGTGCACGATACAGTGGGCGAGTGGACATTTGACAGTGTTGTCGTGACATCATGATTCTGTGACAGAGTGACTTCATTGTGAGATCACTACACTGTAAATCTATGACACTATTGCCCTGAGTATTTACATAACAGTTGTTTTATCTTTGCATTAGATTTGTTATATGTAAATTTCCAGTGTCTTTTTTACATCCTCAGTCACATGGGTCTAATTTTAATTCTATCTTCAAGATTCTTTTTTCATTACCACTATCAACTGTCCATCAATATTTCTTTGAAATGTCTGGTATGTGTCTAAAATCTGTTCATGTTTTGGAGTCGATTCCACATTCGATGAGCCAATGCAAAGAATTCAATTTTTCTCATTTTTCTGATTGAAGACTGCAGAAGTGTCAACATTGGACAGAATTAATCCTGTGGGCAGTGATTCATCTGCCTCCCTGCTACCCTCTGCCTCCCTTCTTTCTCCCCTCTGCCTCCCTGCTACCCTCTGCCTCCCTTCTTTCTCCCCTCTGCCTCCCTGCTACCCTCCGCCTCCCTGCTACCCTCTGCCTCCTTTCTTTCTCCCCTCTGCCTCCCTTGCATCCCATCTCCAGTCTGACTTCATTTCCCCTGCCTCTTCCACCTCCCCTCTGCCACCCCCTGTCTCCTATCTACCTCTCTTCCACCTCCCCTCTGCCTCCTCCATGCCTCTCCTCCACCTCCCCTTCCCTCATATCCTCTCCATCTCCCTTCTCTCTCCTTTTCACCTACCCTCTGCTTCCTCTCTGCCTCCCATCTACCTCCTATCTGCCTTCCCTCCATCTTCCCACCATCTCCGCCTCCAAATTGCCTCCTCTCCGTCTGCTCCTCCTCCACTTCCTGTCTGTCTCTGCTCAATCTCCCCTCCGTCTCCCTTCTGCTTCTCATCTGTCTCTGTCTCCCTAACAGCTCAAGCCGTACAGGAGTGCTGTGCATTAAGGTATTCTGACATGAAATGCCTGTTCCCAATGAGGCGTCAGAGCAGCACCAGGGAGCCACATCAACATCAAGCTGGTGGTGGGGGGTTGGTTACTGTGTTACGCAAAAACAGCGTCAGTAAACGGGGTCATTGCTGCTCAGATCAGTCTGCCGGTTCAGAGTTCCTGTCACTGCAAGTCATCCGTTCGTCTCTGGCCAACCACTGCCATTATTCATCCCTCCGTGTTTTTATTGTATTATGAATGAAGCAGTTGCTTAAAATTGCAGTTTGTTAGGGACTCAAAGTGCTGCAGTATTGGTTTTGATCAGTTTACTTCAAAATGGAACTTGTTTGACATGAACTTCAAGGAAAATGCTTCCTGTAAGACGCATCCTTCTTCTGCAACACCCTCTGCAGGCAGGGTACTGATTGAGCAGGTCCCAAGATTCTTTGGGGCGGAAAATATCACTGTCCATCTGCTGACTCAGAGAAGAATGCTGCTTTTAATAATGACTGGAGTGACGAGTTTGATGTCTTGTGCCATTCAACTTGTTATCTAATGACGTGAATGTCAGCAAACCGTCAATGTAGATCGTATATTGGTGTCAAAAATGTTCTCCATCATCATCACGTGACATCACACTTCTTCTGTGTGCTCAGCTTCATCCTGTGTGTTCATGTTTGTTTCTGTACTCATCATTGTCATCACTGTCATAGTCTTCATATTCATCATCATTCACATCATCATCGTCATCATAAGCAAGTGGTACCTCGGTTCTCGAACTTAAAAAGTTCGAGTTCTGATAGAATTTTTCCCATAAGAAATAATGGAAAACGAATTAATTGGTTGCCAGCCCCCCAAAATTACACGTAAATATGTTTTTTTTTTCTTTTTTTTTAGCATTTAAACACAAAATGAACAGGATAAAACAAGAAGAGCATTTTTTTCTTACGGCTTCCAAAACGATAAAGATCTTATCCCAACATTACCCCTGTCCTGCCCCGATCGTCCGCTCCTTCCATGTGCC
>JAODLC010000123.1:31165153-31175333 GCA_026781145.1 Hippopotamyrus pictus | reverse complement strand
TTGCTCTCTGAGTGTCAGTTTTTGCAGTTGAGCTTTACATTAGATTTTAGTGTGTTAGCAATTGGAAAAAACTGTAATTGCATTGCTTGCTATTTGAAGGCTGTGGCATTTTTTTCCAGTATCACATCCCACTTCGGTCCCTGTCACCAAAACCACACCAGGCACAACTTAGGCAGCATAGTTCTCAAACCCACAACAACGGAACACAAACCAAATGTACAAATGTACTGTGTTGCTGCCACCTTGGCCAGGTCTCCCTTGCAAAAGAGATCTGTGATCTCAATGGGACAAACCTGGTTAAAGGTTAAATAAAATAAAATTAAATTAAAAAGTCAGCAAAAATGCGGCAAGTATATACAATATGTTTTAGAATGTAATGCCTTAGAAAAGTGACATCTGGTCTGAGTTATTTATCCATTGTTAAATCGGTACATCATCATGGAACTGGAAAATTCTGAAGCTAATGTGTAGGTTAATAGGGATGCAGACTCTTCACTCTGTTTACCTGCAAACAGAGACAGTGGGAACAGGAGCGTGTGGAACCTGCAACAGCCACACGGTTGCTACAGGAGCGTGTGGAACCTGCAACAGCCACACGGTTGCTACAGGAGCGTGTGGAACCTGCAACAGCCACACGGTTGCTGCAGTAGTTTGCGATGATTGACACAGTTTAACGAGTTTGAACATCTAAGTATCCAATCCTATTTAGGGAAGCTACTCATATGGACAATGTTTTGTTCTGCCTGCAGGTGAAAGGTCTATGACTGCTGTGCTTATAACCGGATGGTGCCATTCTGACTGAGGCTCATAGGGCAATCGCAGCATCCGACTGCCAGGGCGGAATCAGGCATCTATCATGCTGCTTTGCCAAGGAAAATATTCTGTGTGACGCTGACAAAAACATGTGGCCTAATATCCAGGAGAAGATCGAATAGGCAGAGCAGTAGATTTTAATTCTGATTCGCAAGAAAAGGGCAATTTCTATTTTATTGCACCTTAAATATGTTGTATGTGTAAATGCTTCAGTTTTTGCTCATGGTCAAGTTTGAATTTGACTGCCCCTGTATGATGTAATTTAACTCAGTAAAATTTTCTTTTGGTGAATATACACATTTGCTTTTTTTGCATTTCACTTTGTTGGATGATCTGTTTAGTCAGATATGGTGGATTACAACAAACGTAAGAAGCATGCATTGTGCTATAAACCCTGCCACAGTTTTCTTCTTTGCCTCAGTGAGATGTGTGGTTAGTATTTTGCTTGTGAATATCCAGTTAATGCTTGGATGTGTTACTCTTGTAATACTTTGTGTAACTATTTGAGTGGATTATGCAGCTGTGCAACATGTTTATATTGTTCTTATTTCACTATTGAGTTTTGCAGTGAAAATGAAGAGTTTCGCCAAAAACATTATAGTAGTTTCACAGGTTTTTCTGATTATTAAGAGAATCCTGTTACTGTTTCCACCACTGTGGTAAAGCAGCTGAGAAAAACTGTAATATCATTGCTGCACCTATAGAGATAGAGGTGGTTAGGGTTAGAGAGAATCTGGAAAGAGTGAGAGGGAATGTGAGAGCGAGTTGCCGCATGTGAGAGTGGCATGTAGCATTTGAGACTGAGATGTAGCATGCGAGAGTGATATGCTACATGCAAGAGTGAGATGCGGCACGTGAGAGTGAGATGCAGTGTGTGAGAGTGACATGTAGCATGCTAGAGTGATATGCTGCATGCGAGAGTGAGATGCGGCACGTGAGAGTGAGATACAGCACGTGAGAGTGAGATGCATTATGTGAGAAGACATTGCAGTCTGTCTGTCCCTCAGACCCACAGAGCACAGATCAATAAGCATGTTGGACCTAGCATGCCCCCCTCCCCCCCACAAGCTTTCCATCACCACCATCTATCTGCAAGGTCCCAAAATGAAGAACAGGCACCCAGAATCAGCAGGGCTGTGCTGGCCGGGAGCCAGGGCCAGGGCCGGGGGCTCGGATCGGGTGCCAGGGGCAGTGACATAACAGAAAGCATAAGAAGAATGGGGCCGTAAATGTAGCTGGAAGACAAGACCAGGTGGGCGTCTCTGTGAGTCTGACTGACCGTGTGGCTATGCCTCTCTCAGGCCTATGCGGAGCGTGTGGCTGTGCCCCCTCACGCCTGTGCTGAGCGTGTGGCTGTGCCTCTCTCAGGCCTATGCGGAGCATGTGGCTGTGCCCCCTCACGCCTGTGCTGAGCGTGTGGCTGTGCCTCTCTCACGCCTGTGCTAAGCGTGTGGCTGTGCCTCTCTCACGCCTGTGCAGAGCGTGTGGCTGTGCCCCCTCACGCCTGTGCTGAGCGCACGACTGTGTCCCTCTCACATCTGTGCTGAGCGTGTGGTTGTGCATCTCTCATGCCTATGTGGAACGTGTGGCTGTGCCCCCTCACGCCTGTGCGGAGCATGTGGCTGTGCCTGTCTCATGCCTGTGCTGAGCACGCAGCTGTGCCCTTCTCACGCCTATGCTGAACGCGCGGCTGTTCCCCTCTCACGCCTATGCTGAGCGTCTGCAGTCCTGTATTTGCCTGCGTATGCAGAAACTCTGACGGTATCAACTGAGAGCAAAATGAATCTGGAGCCTTTTCACCCTGCAATCCACATCCCATCCACATCCCATTCACTTTACAGATTGCTTAGGAGGGGGAGGGGGTGTACACTGAACTCTAGGACCGTATCAGGCCCGAGCTGCCAGGGGGCGATATTACAGCTTATTCATGTATATTCCTGCTGAGTCATAAATCTGTGTTATGCTAAATCAGGATGAGTGTGATTAAATATGGAAGACAGCTCTCTGATGTTAATCATGCCCAAACTGCATGGAGCAAGACTCAAAGGGTATGGGGGGAGTGAATGAGCAGAAGAGTCAGTCCCAGGTCACAGGACACCAATGCCCCCCCATATCCCTGCACAGGACACCAATGCACCCTTCCACACCCTCTCTAGGTGACTTCACAATTTACAGTAAGACACCTGAGGTAACCAAATATCCTTTACAATGGCACAAAATGGTGGAGGAAAAATGATGACTGCAAATGGGAACTATTTGCTATGGTAACCATGAAGCTTTTTAAAAGGACCAAGGACTCTGATCAGCTTTACTAGCATAAAAAGTCCTCCCCCCTCCAAGGACATCAGTGACACAGCAGGGTGCTCCTTCACTGTTAAGAGTGAGATGGGTGCTCTGTCATTGTAGAGAGTGAAATGGTAAGGTGCACTGTTACTGTTGAGATTTGGCGAGTGAGACGGCAGGGTGTTCTGTCACTGTGGAGAGTGAGACTGCAGGGCATTCTGTCACAGTGAAGAGTGAGGTGGCAGGGTGCCCTGTCACTGTGGAGAATGACATGGCAAGGTGCTATATCAGTGTGGAGAGTGAGGTGGCAGGGTGTTTTGTTACTGTGGAGTGTGAGACAGCAGGGTGACTCAGAGAGGTAATCCCTGCACGATTCCTGTAAACACATCATAAATGCATGTTTACATCACAGAGGCATTATATCAGTGCCGTGTCAGTTATTAATTAGCATTGTAAATATTATACTAGTAAATATGAATACCAGAGCAAACAGCAGATGGCATACACTATTTCCCATTCATTTAATAAAAAATAAGTTATCTCACCCCAGTAAGACAAAGGAGGTCAGAGGTTCTGATGAACCCGAACACAGAACAAGGAGCCGATGGTGTTCACATTGAAATAAAGCAGGGGGATCATTCACAAACTCGGGCAGTATGAGGTAAGTTCTGCATGTTTCAGTGCTGGAGGATCCGGTTCATAAATCCCAGTTAGGAGGGGGAGGACCCCCAAGAAACCGCCGTGTCCAGGGCCCAAGCTGATTGGTCACCTCCCTGTAGAGGGCGGGGCTGAATACAGGAGGTGTGCCAAAGAGACACAGGCGGGCGGCTACATGGTGTAGAATGTCGGGTACCCACGCTGCCGAGCAAGAACTCTGTGTCGTGCCCAAAATTGCACTGATTATGACTTAATTATGTTTTCTGTTAAAATAAAGTCATTTCTCACAGAACACTGCAAAAACATAAGCTACACACAAGAGAATAAGTTTTCAATTTTCGGATGAATTTTATCATTGGAAAATGTGGAAAAACCCAAAAGTTATTGACCTGAACAATAAGGGAGCGTATGGCATGAGTCAGCAAACACACGTCTCAGGAGGAATGCGGTTTGACGCCGTTCCGAGGATCGCTGCATTTAAAGGATGTTAATTCAGAAATCCATTAACAGCCGGCTTTGGAAAGACGTGCTCCGAAGGTCACAAACAGTTCGGATTAAATCCAGGGGCCAGGTTAACAAGGCACATAGAAAATGCCCCCTCTCCAGAACCGTGCTGAAAAGGGGGGGTCCTTATCTCACGCTGACTTGTAGGAAAAGCCTCTGTTTCATTCCTTCCCCACACGACGTGCTTTTGATGTAGGTGAGTCGGATCCACCACCTGCATGTGCAGACTGCTGGCCTTGTTGCAGTTAGAAGGTCGTAGGGGCCATTCTCAGCACAGAAGGTTATAGTATCTATTCCTGGCAGAGAAAGTGAAAAATTAAAATATTTTTTATTGTCATTACTCGATTGCTATGGCATCAAATCTACATAGACTTTTTATTTATACTGATGGATATTTAACTACACTATTCTATGCAAAGCCCTTTGTTCTAAGGTACAACAGTTGGCCCCACTTTGGAACTCAGGCTGTACGTGCTGAGTTTTGTTTCCATGCCGATGTCATCTGACAATTTGTCTTTAGCATAGACACAAAATGCAACAGCTTCCGACCCAGCGGAGTAGTCAGCTGCAAAGCCAGGAGAGTCTTATCAGCAAACACAGACAACTTCCAGGAGACAAAGCGTTGCTCCCTCGTTCGTCTTTTCTTCCTGCAATGAAAGTAGGTAAATAAATGAAAGATTTAAGAGGTAAACACTTGTGCGATGCAACAGCAATTTGCAAAGATAACTGACTCGTCTCAGTGTCCATTCAATTATAGCTGGTGATGGAACAAGAGAGAGCAAGGAAAGAGGCCACTTTATGAAGCACACACAGGACAGTGAGGAAAACAGGGTGGTGTTAGGAAGACAGCCTGGAGTAAGGAAGATCCCGGAGTGTTAGGAAGACTGCCTGGAGTAAGGAAGAACGCTGAGTGTTAGGAAGACTGCCTGGAGTAAGGAAGAACGCTGAGTGTTAGGAAGACTGCCTGGAGTAAGGAAGATCCCGGAGTGTTAGGAAGACTGCCTGGAGTAAGGAAGAACGCTGAGTGTTAGGAAGACTGCCTGGAGTAAGGAAGAACCCTGAGTGTTAGGAAGACTCCCTGGAGTAAGGAAGATCCCTGTGTGTTAGGAAGACTACCCTGAGTGAGGAAGAGGTAGCTGTGTGTAGATGAATGAGGCAGCCATGTGTGTATAAACATGGCTCTGGTCTGTGTATGTGTAAATGTTAGAGACTGCTATGTGTGTATACATAAGAGGCAGCTGTGTGCGTCAATTTAAAAGAGTCTTGCATGCAAAGGGACATCTGTGTCTGTAAAGGCATCTGGGAGTGTAAATGTAAGAAACAGTTGTGTCTGTAAACATAAGAGGCAGCTGTGTGTGTAAGAGGCAGCTATGTGTGTAAATGTAAGAGGCAGCTGTGTGTGTAAATGTAAGAGGCAGCTGTGTGTGTAAATGTAAGAGGCAGCATTGTGTGTAAACGTAGGAGGCAGATTTGTGTGTAAATGTAAGAGGCAGCTGTGTGTGTAAATGTAAGAGGCAGCATTGTGTGTAAACGTAGGAGGCAGATTTGTGTGTAAATGTAAGAGGCACCTCCCAAACCCCCAGTTTGTCTACTGTTTGTTCAGCAATACCTCCAGCTGAAAAAAACAAATCAACCAAATAGGCAAACGGTAAACAAATCTGCACATCTTCCCTGCCTCCGTCCATCTTGCTCTTTTACCATGTTCCCCGATGTCACTTCCTGTAAAGGCCCAGAGGTGCCTCTGTCAGCTTGAGGAGGTGCTACTGAAGCAGGTGGGAGGTGAGCTGTCAGGGGTGGCTCTCAGTGTGCCCCCGATCCCCCCCCCCTCCCTTGCTGTGGCCGCCCTCTCTCGCCTGCGAAGGTATGTTCAGATGTTACCAGTGTGAGTGATTGCCTCTGCTGGCAGCTCTGAGATGAGGTTTGTTCTGAGAAGCCCAGTGCTGCAGGATTTATGCATCTCCTGACTGTATCTTTCTGGCTGCTCTCCTTGACGTATCTCCTACACTCCGGCAGCTGTTGGCTGAGATCCATGTCGTGGGCTCAGCTTCACAGAAAGGGCACTTTTCTGAGAAACAGAAATGCATCTGTGTCCATTTCCCCCTCTGCCTCCTCGCTGGCCACACAGTCAAACGTTTGATGACCAGCTAAAGACAATCACATCCTGCTTGTAACCACTGAGGAGAAAAGCAGGTGGATGTTTGGGGCTGAAGTATCCGGCATTGCATCTGATCTGCTCCACATCATCAGGTCATCCTTTAGGCTGCTGTCGGGCTTGTTCTGCAGCATCAGGCGATCCCTCTCTTTGTCGCTCTGGAGCACACCGCTGTGATCACCTCTGGGGCTCGGGGGGGTACAGCTTTGCTTTGCTGGCAGTGAGCAGCCCCTGCGTGGCCTCACACTGACCTCTGCAGATTTCAGAAATAAAGAGGCAGATTCTGACAGGATAAACTACCTCCCCGCACCCAAAGTGAGCCTGTTTTATTCGCTGTTACCCATGTGCCGCTTACCGCCCGCAAGCACATGAAACACTCATCGGCGCATGAGTCAAAGCCGCCGCAGGGAGCGGGGGCCGCAAAACGGCTGTCACGGCAGCTACCAAGCCTCCGAAACGTTACCTGCCGGGAGGGGGATAGTTTGGCCTCCTCCTTGAGCATTAACGTGTCACACCAGTAAATTTAATAACGCGTAATGACTTTGTCCATTTGAGGTGGGATCCCACAGATGTAGGTGACCCGGCAGCATGCAGTGCTTCAGAAAGAGCAATAATCGCATCTTCCACATGTAGCACAACATGAGAGAGTTTCTAGACTTACCGTGCAAGAAGATGCTTTATTGGGTGTGTCTTTGTCAGCTGAAAACTTACCTGTGCTGTCCTCGTTGAACCGCAGTTATGCTACTGGTATACTCCTCTGCTACACTCCTGCTATGCTCCTCTGTTACACTCCTGCTATGCTCCTCTGCTACATTCCTGCTATGCTCCTCTGTTGCACTCCTGCTATGCACCCCTGCTACAATCCTGATACTCTCCCCTGCTCCTGCAAAGCTTCTCTGCTATGCTCCATTTCTTCTAGCTATACTCCTCTATGCTCCTGCTACACTCCCGCTATGCTCCTCTGCTAAAACTCCTCTGCTACACTTTTGCTACACCCTCTGCTATGCTCCTGTTGTGCTTCTGTCTGTGCAGGCGGAGAAAATTCTCTGATGTATAATCAGATTTGAGATGAAAGTCACGGCTCTGAGGTCTGGCATCAAGCTGAATCCCCGTGTTTTCATCGGCGTGTGCAACGAGAGCACTGGAATCCTCACTGATCGTTCCACGGCGTATGACACGGTGAAGCGCACTATGCGCCGAACCAGCTACACATGTACCGATAAAGCAGCATGCAGCGCTCAGTACATCTTCATGTGCAGACAGAGACAGGAAGCAGGCTGCTCAACCACATCCAGTCATCACATTCCCACTTCCTTCTAGAGACTTCACAACACCAGTTCCAAGAACACCTGGAATCCACTCCATTTGCCTGGATGCTTTTAGTGTAGCACTTTCTACTGATTTGAATTGTTTGCCTTATATTCTTTCTTTCTTTGGTAGATGTTATGTAGTTCCTGCTCCTATACTGCTTACACTTGTACCTGGGCATTCACTGGAAGCTCAACCTAGCTGCCCTTATGCCTAGTCGGTTCCTCAACAGTCTCATGATTATAACGTCCTATTCTACTATAATGTCCTTTTTGAATTCACTAAATAAAAATAAATGTAAATGTAAATAAACAGGCATGACACAGAGGAAATGGGCATGTGACCCTGAGAGAATGGGCGCCCTGCATCTCCGGCCCACGGGAAGGAAAATAGCCTCACAAGCTGATTGGTCACCTCCCTGTAGAGGGCGGGGCTGAATACAGGAGGTGTGGCATAATGACAGCACAGTGGTTTTCGGGTCACTTATGACAACTTTCTGCGGAATGGTGTTATTTTACAATTGGTGTCAGAAGCTTTCTTGGATGCGGTTCTTGATGTTTACCTTTAAGCAGCTGCAGGGCAGGATGGAATTGAGTGTGAGAGTGCCTCTCTGTCTGACCCGGACTTCCCTGGAGGGCATGGAGCAGCCAACAGGCTGTGCTTTAAGCCTGGGCAGGCACAGCATGCCCCTGAGTCTCAGTGGGACTGAAGCTTTGCCTCTGTGGGACTGCGGTCTCACAGCTCTCACCCGGGTCCATGATCCCAAACCCACCTGGCGCTCCATCCTGGAGCCTTCAAGACTGGCTGAGCACGGCCTCGCTTGACCGTCAGCTGTGTTGCCAGCCCATGAGCAGCACCCTTTCTAGCTGTGGGAGCTACGGCCTGAATCCCAGAAGCTCAGTCCGCTTCCTGCCACCGAATCGCCCTGACGAGGCGAGCTGGGAGCTCACTGAGGAATCGTCAGGATCATGGAGGCAAGTCCTCTCACCTGACGCCTGTCACTGCGAAAGCTGTCACACGATTTCACACGATGGCAGCACACAGGGTGTAGAATGGCTGATTTATGCATGTAAATGTCAAATTATGCAAAAAAGACACGCAGACCCACATGGGGTATGAAGCTGATTCTGTTGCCACATAGGCTGCAGCTTCCGGAGCTTTCCTCCAGTTGCCTTTTCCTTGTCAGGTCCTGTGAGCTTTGTCCAAGCTCCCGATGCTGTCCCGGTACACAGCAAGGAGGCCTGACACCATTCTGGCCAAAAAGTACAGCAAATAGCTAAAGCTGATGCTCTCAAGCAAAAAAAAAAAACACTTCCTGCTTTCACAGGCGCTGTGAGCCAGATGACAGAGTCTACGCTTGATTTTTTGCACATTTTGTCAGCTGTCACAAAGTAAAGAGGTGTGACCCTCATATTTCCGGATGTTTCTGGGGATAAGCTCCACCCCTTGTTCCTGTCCTTACACCATGCTTTTGCCTGATCCCTGTGAGCTTCGAGGGAGCATGACTAATGTTCTGGTCGTGTGGCTGGGGTTTGTGCTCAGGTGACTCAAGCCCACTTGTGAAATTGTCACTTACATAAAGCTCAGGAGAAGTGAGTAATAACCCTGGGCTTCTGCTGTTCTGCTCAGCATGGAACCAGGGCTTGTCTGGACCTGTTGGGCTGGTACTGGTCAGCAGGCTTTGATTTTGAACACAACAGGAAAGCCAGATTATTCCAGTGAAGGGACCTTGACAAAAGGGTGCTGGTAGCTAATAACCAGAATCCTGCTAGTTACTCCCCAGGGAGGGGGTATGGGCAGGGTTGGGGCTGGGGGCGCTTGATGGACTGACATGTGGTCCTCTCCATCCCGAGGTGGGGACTGAGGAGGCAAAGGGACCCAGAGCAGAGCCCCTCAGGGAGAAGAGCAGCAGGCAGAAGGGGCAGCAGGGTGCATGAAGGGACGTGTGAGATAGGCGGACATCATCTGCCGAAAACCTAAACCCTGCAGTGTGTAGAGCCTGGTCATCAGATACCGCGAAAATAAAGGACCTCCCAAGAAATGCAGTGTCACAGTCACTGTATTCCTGTAAATGTCACACCAATGCAGAGTACGTGACTCGCATGTCACAGGTTAGTGTGGATGTGATCACACGGGTGTGGCTTTTATAACAGGATAGTGTGAATGTGATTATGCGGTTGTACCTGTCATCACAGGATACTGTGGATGTGATCGTGTGGGTATGGCTTTTATCCACAGGATACCATGGATGTGATCATATAGGTGCGGCTTTTATCACAGGATACTGTGGATGTGATCATGCAGGTGCAGCTTTCATCACAGGTTAGTGTGGATGTCACCATGCGAGTGTAACTTTTATCACAGGATAGTGTGGATGTGATCATGCGAGTGTAGCTTTTATCACAGGATAGTGTGGATGTGATCATGTGAGTGTAGCTTTTATCACAGGATAGTGTGGATGTA
>JAODLC010000123.1:31151743-31162010 GCA_026781145.1 Hippopotamyrus pictus | reverse complement strand
CTCATGGCTGTATTAGCTCAAAAGGGTGCTTCTACTAAATACTGAGCAAAGGGTCTGAATACTTAGGACCATGTGATTATTTCAGTTTTTCTTTTTTAATAAATCAAAAATTCTTTTTTTTGTCTGTCAATATGGGGTGCTCTGTGTACATTAATGAGGAAAAAAATAATTTTAAATGATTTTAGCAAATGGCTGCAATATAACAAAGAATGAAAAATTGAAGGGGGTCTGAATACTTTCCGTACCCACTGTATCCCACCCATTTCAACAATCAAGAGCAAACCAAACTAAATGTCTATGATTTAAATAAGACAGGCTCCACAAAAAAAGCTCGGTGATGATGTTCTAATCATTTTCATATAATATGGTGCCACCAGAATCTAACTCTAGGCATTTTAACTAATGATGGATGTGAGGGTGTCCTAACTTTTTCCTAAGTGGAAATTGGCATCATAGTTAATTATTTCTATTAAATAAGTGAATTTGTTTCTTTTTTTGCATAGGTGATACAGTTGCATCACCTTTATCTACACATGATTCGAAAGAAGATTTAATAGTGATATGTTGATATTTCTTAATAAAGAACTAAACATGTAATGGGGTGTCCTACTTTTTCAAATGACTGTATATATATATGGGCCATCACGCAACGCTCCACATACAGTATGAGGCACGCAGACGCGCGGCCAGTGGGCCATCACGCAACGCTGCACATATGAGGCACGCAGACGCGCGGCCAGTGGGCCATCACGCAACGCTCCACATATGAGGCACGCAGACGCGCGGCCAGTGGGCCATCACGCAACGCTCCACATATGAGGCACGAAGACTTCTCTCACAGGAGGCTTCTCTCTGTCCCTTGGCTCTGAGCTCAGTGAGGTGATCTCTACGCAGCCCAGAGACATTGCTTCAGAGCCTCAAAACATCTCAGCTATTTAACCGCAAAGCCATTCTAACAAACCCACAGCAAGCAAGGGAGGCAGGACCACAAACCAGTGTGTGGCAGCATCAGCTTGTATCTCCAGCATTTAAATTTCGTGTGTGTGTGTGTCTGTGTGTGTGTGTGTGTGTCTGTTTGCCTGTGTGTCTGTGTGTATGTGTGAGTGTGTGTGTGTGTGTGTGAGTCTGGTTTCCTGTATTCTCTGCATCAGAGCTGATGTCTTCATTCTGTTAGCTCCTCCCAGGTGAGTATAAGGAACACGCTTTATCAGCTATGTTAATGAGATCTCCAGAATGGAAACATTTCACTTTTAAAAACCTTTTTTCCTCATTTCTCTTCTCTGGGCATATTTTCCAGCCAGCCCAGCATGGTGGATCCCGAGGCCGGCTGGACTCTCTGGGCTGCTGCTACCTTTTTAAACTCTGCCAGTGAGAAAGTACCATGAAGAGCGCCTGCAGGTGTGAGCCAGGTGTCAGGACAGAGCCTGCAGACCCGACCGCTGTCCATGTCACAAAGTTCCGGATCTCAGGTTGATGGGCCTCTGTGGTGAATCCAGACAAATCATCTCCAAAATACCTCTCAGCAGCCCAAAGCCTCCTGTCTTCACTCGACCTTCTTGTTGAGTCATAATTGTTTTTACTGGCGAACCCAGAAGCTCAGCAGTAAATTTAGCTGCTATATAATGAGACGAATCCTTATTATCCAAATCTAAGACATCTCCTGAGATAAGAGAAGCTCTTCAGGGAGGCAGCCGTCTCCGTCAGCACCTGTAATACATCAGGAGGTAAGCGGGGGGCGTGGGGGGGGGGGCGTGTGGGCGAGGGCTGCAGAGCACCGAATGCTCTGGGGATGCTCCCTCACCGCGGAGGTCAGGATGAGATCTGCTGCTGCAGGCGTGTAGACCTGACACCCACCAGCCCTCCTGGACTGGGAAGTGATGTAAGCAGGAACTGCAGACGAGGGCTGCTGGCCGGATAGACCAGGGATGCAGAAACAGGCAGCTAATCTGCGTCACGGCATCTGGCAGAAACACGAAAGTAGGAGCAAAGCGCTTAGCCAATCACAGAACGACCATACTGAAGAGGCGGGGCCGGAAGTCACTTTGGGAAATAGTGTTACAGAAATACCATGCTGGCTGCTTAACCTGCGTTGCTCAGGCTAACAGATTAATCCAGTCACACAATAACCAGTGTCCTACATCATTACCCACACCCTGTACCGCAGACCACACCCCCTCACAATGACCAGTGTCCTACATCACTGAAAACACCCTATACCATAGACACACTGGTGTAATTTTTCAATATACCATCTGCTAATTTATTAATGTCAACATTATTATTATTTTTAAGCGCCACCTTATCGTGGTGGAGGGGTTTTGGTGCTTCTATCATCCTAGGAGATTTGTGGTCGGGGCCATTTGCTCCTGTTAGGGTCTCCCAAGGCAAATGAGGGGCCAGATTAAAGGTGATTCAAATGACCGTTATGAAAAATAAAGACGAGGGACCAGAAAGCTCACCCACAGCAGGGATACGGGGGCCCTGCCCTGGAGCCAGGCCTGTGGGGGGAGACTCCTAGGTGATCTCCTAGTGGTTGGGCGCAACCCGGATAAGTAGAAGCATTCGCTTGTGGATCCACTGCCTGCAGGAGGAGCCATAAGTGTCCAGTGGATTGTGGAATAGGAGGCAGTCGAAGGCAGAGGCCTTGGCAGACTAATCATCGGCTACCAAAACTGCTTTTAGGGACACAGAAAGTGCCCTGTCTGGTGGGAAAGGAGCCTGAGCTGGTGCAGGAGGTAGAGAGGTACCGTCTAGATATAGTCAGGTTCACCTCAACGCTCAGCACAGGCTCTAGAACCAAACTCCTGGAGAGGGGCCGGAACCTACTCCGTTCTGGAGTTGACCTGGATGAGAGGCGTCGGGCAGGTGTGGGTTTACTCATAGCCTCCTGGTCCATACCCTCTGGGGAATTCACGGTTCTACCAAGGGACATCAACGCTCACATGGGTGATTTGGGACAGTCTGCCAGATCTAAAGAATGGAGCAGGAGACTGACTGGTGAATCAATGCCGCGTCAGCAGTTATGCAGACAGCGTGCCAATCTGTTGTGGTGAAGAGAGAGCTCAGCCGAAAGACGAAGCTCTCGATTTACCGGTTGATCTGCGTTCCTAGCCTCACCTACGGTCACGAGCTGTGTGTAGTGACTGAAAGAATGATATCACAGATACAAATGGCTGGGCTGAGTCTTACAGCGAGGGCGAGAAGCTTGGACATTTGGGCAGGCTCAAAGTAGAGCGCGCTCTTCCAATGTTTTGGAATCTGTCTAGGATGCATCCTGGGCACCTCCCTGCATAAGTGCTATGGGTGTGTCCAGCTGGGGTCTTGAGGCAGACCCAGGACACACTGGAGAGTGCCTGGGTGCCCCCTGTCATGACCTGCTCATACGATCCTTCCGTGTGCCACGCCCCCTCGTTACCTCATGTCAATTCCTGATGGTATTCAGCTGTTTCGTGTTATTTCTGAGTGATCCTGTGTATTTAGTCCGCGTTCAGGTTTGTTTCCCCAGTCCGCTCATTGACGTGTTCCCCGTGTAATTGTGTTCTGCCTGCAATAAACCCTGTTCTTGGATTTCCTTGTGCTCGACCCTGATTCCCCACTTCCTGCTCATTTGCCCAGCTGGAGGGGATAATTTTCCGCCAAATAAGCGGCAGAAATGGATGGATACATAATTATTTCTATTTTATATATTTATATTTATTTCCTTAATGTTCTGTGTTTCAGGTTATTGAATTTCCATTCTGCGTACTTTCAATTTTGTTTTGCACTTTGCTTCTGCATATTTTGTCTGTTTTGCACTATAGGCATTTTCATCTGTGCTTGATGTTCCTTTGGTACCATCCGCACACACATTTCCCCCTGGGATCAATAAAGTTCAGCTATCTTATTTACTTAAGAGTGGACAGCTCTCAGGTGGCTAACATGGACAGCACATTTCAGCGTTTTATACCATAGCAAGGTTCTAGTCTAAAATTAGGTCTTCAAACAGGGATTTTATAACAGAGGCAAATAAAAAAAAAAAAAACAATTAAGTTTGACTTATCCTGACCTTAATCTATCAAAGACCTTAATCTATCAAAGCAGGTTTAAGTAAATAACCGGTCAGATTCCTGGCCATCGACTGGGAATTTCCAGATTCCCAGGCAGAGAGACCTGATTTGTATCGTGATATATATAGTGCAGAGTGCAACATGTCCCCGGTGACTGACGCTCTCTGGTGTCTGATCGCCAGCCGCTGCTGCCTGAGGGCCCCCACTGGGCCACTAATGGGGGCTCCAGATGTGTGCATCTCCCCCAGCTGTTAAACAGCCACTCGCCTAATCCCCTTGCACAAAATTCACTTTGGGAAACATCCAGAACTTAGGCACCTCTCTGCGATTGGCTCCAAGTTCTGGATGGGCAGCTGGAGGAGGAGACAGATGGCAGACCCCCTGGTTGCTGGAGAGGGTTGGGGGCGGGGGGGGCGGGGGGGTAAGAGAGGATTGAAGAGGTCCTTCAGCACTCTGCTGAGCAAAACCAAATCAATCCAGCACGATGTTTCACAGGGGTGTAGTTATTGCAAACCTGTGAACTACTGGGAGGAGATGCCATGGTTTAGACTGATGTGAGCAGGTGTGTGGAGTGTAAACTCAGCAGAGGATGGAGAGGCTGCCCAGCCCTGCACTGCCATACAAACTCCTCCCACTGCCCTGAGGTTAAGCCCACCCCCCGCCCCCCCACTCATTCCTGTCAACCTCTCTCATCTTCCGTCTTTCTTTCCCAGCTCCGCCCATTATACATTGGCTCCTCCTATCCTGCAAAACAGCGCCGCCCACCATATGACATCACAACCCACCACACTGTATCGCCTGCATCCGGCTGGACAAACACAGCCTCAGAAGAAGAAAAAAATCAAGGCTTAGAAATAAGCCGGCAAGATTGAGCAGAGACCCACGGTTTATTTTTAAAAGCTGAGCATTCTGAGAGCACCTGGCAATGTTTTAGCTCTCTAGAGATGCACACACCGATATTTTGATAATTATTCCGTGAAAAGAGGTTTGTGGAATGATCACTAACACACATTAATCAGCAGACGGCACAATTAAATACTTACTTGCAAACAGTTAATCAGGCATGTGTGACACAACATGCATGTTCTGGTGGAAACAGAACTGAACTATTAAACCATGTGGGTGCATCCGCTGCCTTTTATTCTCATTCACTAATTAACTTGCCTCCTCTGGTAAACTGTTTGGCAACAAACGGCTACACCATCCTTCTCTCCAGCGGAGGTCAGATTGGATGGGGCCTAGATGTGGGTCTCTGAATGGGTGAGCTAGAGAACATACATACACTTAGAGTCATCACACCCACAGCAATTTTGTACCACTATGTAACTTAAGACACTGAACCATGAGGAAACAACTGTAGAGAGTCTACCTGTCCACTAGAGGTCAGCATCACCTAGATCCAGTACCTTTTGGGGGAGGCAGGCTACCAGGCCTCATAAACAGCACCCTGGACTCATTGTTGAAGGTGTCTTTATTTCTTCCTTACATTTGACTCTCTCCATCCCTGGTCATTACTCCTGTTTACTCACCACCAGCAGGTCCTGGTCCCCCCCCCCAGCTGTCCAAAGATCAGTCCCCACTCTGTTTTGGGTGTCCTGCTTTTCAGCCGGTCGGAAAGCCTCCAACTGGAAAACTTAACATAACAGGGATCCGACGTACCAGCCAGTAAAAGCACCAGACACCTGGGAATTAGTATCGTTAGCAGGTGGGAAACAGTGCCCCCTGCTGGCCACTGCCGGGCACAGGCTGCTCCCCCCCATGAGGCTCAGTCTGACCCTGAGAAGCGACCTCCTGTCTGCTCCGGCCACCAGCCGACACGGCGCTCGTTAGTGTCACAGACGAGCCCATTCTGAATGAAGGGATTAGTCATGAACGGCAGAAAGCAGCCAAATTACACAGGAGCTTCTCGGTGAGACTCAGAGCCAGACAGAGGTGGAGCGCCCCCCCATCCACCCGACACACAAATCTCACTCGGCGTCTCCTTCCGTTTCTAAAGCAAGTTATATAAATTATATGTGGGGGGGGGAGTTGACATTTAAAGGACGCGACTGTAAAACTGAAAACTATATTATTAATAACATTAATAATAATAAACAGTTCTAAATAACCCTAAAATTAGTTGGGAAAAAAAGCTATGAAACATTTATTAATGAAGACCCTGAAATGATGTGAAATGTCCCCCGCTGTGAAGGATCGGGATGTTTTCGACGGGTTCCCAGGAGGGTGTGTGCGACCCCAGGAGGAATGTCCCAAACCCGGGACCGTGCTGCCACTGTCTCCCCCCTCAGGACTCAGTCTCCTATCAGAGGTGCGTCACACTTCATATGGCGAGCGGCTGTCACAGGCGGCTGTGCGTGTGGCTTTGTGCCTGGAACAGCTGCGGAAACCTCAGCTATGCAGCTGCTGTCGTGCTCCTTGTCTCTCCCTCTTTGACAGCAGGAAACACACCCGGATTCACAGCCTACAAAAAGACACAAAAAGTGACAAATAAGCATGTAACCTCTCCAGCTCTGATTGGATATGATTTTGATCAGTTTAATATTCAAAATGTGTCACTATATTTATTTTGCACGATAAAACCACCTGAGGCTCGGGGTCACTAGGTGGCGTAGCGGTGACGTGACAGGCCTATCAATGTCTGACTTTACCTGCATTCGGTGGCTTCCTTATGTATATGAGCCGAACTGCAGCTTTTGAGTCGATCCAGCCACGCTGCAGATGGCATTTCTGATTAAAATCAGTTTTCCGTCACGCCCTATTTCTTTCACATTTTTCACATTTCAGGTTTCCTCCCTGACAGTTTGCAAATAAAGGCAATGTGCGTAAATACATGGATCTCAATTCCATTCAGCAGCCCAGTTTAAACACTTCCCAGAATGCATTTCACCTGATTCATACACAGTTTCAACCCATTAGACACATTTTACAGATGGATGTCGGGATGTCAGGAATGTTCCAAGTCTGTGGAGTGCTGAAGCGGAGAGGGGATGGAGCGGGCGGGTGACGAACACATGACCTCCTGGGTTGGCTGCTTCAGAACCATTCATTATACAGAACATCGCACAGCTGTGATTCTGCACTCTGACCCATTTACACAATGAACCAGAATAGCATCAGGGCTCCCTCTGGGTTTTAATTAGCAGCTGGGTTCCTTAAACACTGCTCCACCTGCTGGTCATTTTCTTCTGTCTGTCAAACAGGCGTCTCAAAGCACGAGTGACTCATCTCTGCTGTATGCAAGATGCTGGCTGATTGAGTATGACACAAACGTAACAGTAAAACCTTTGGGTTCACTGCATCGCAATTTCCCTTTAAGACCCTATTTTGGTGCTGAACCTTAAAAACATCAGGCTGTTACTGTGCAGCGTTCAGCAGCTTTACATTTCGCTGTTTTGTTCTTCCTCCGTTATTAAATAAAGCGTCTTCATGCTCTGGTGAAGCTCGCAGCGACAGTCACGCATCAGCCTGCATGCTAACCCTGCAGAGCCTGAGCGATATAAACTGTGCAGATATTTAACCACAGCCAGGGACAGAAAGCAAATGAACAGCCTTGCCTGTCACACCCAGAGACTACTCCACCACCACCCCCCCTCAGTCTCTATCCCCCACTGTCCAGCATCCACCACCACTCAGTTTCTATAACCAGCTTCCCAGCTTGTTTATGTTTTGTTGTAGATGCCAGTGTTTGACAGTGTCTGCTCTCGCTCCTTAATGAAATGCCCTTGGGGAGGAACGCAGCAGCTACACAGATATTGTTGAGATGGTTAATCCCCTGCCCCCCCACCCCCACTAAAGCACGGCCAGCAGTAATACCTGACTTTATGGTCTGTCAGCCTCAGACTCATTGCGTAATTCCCAGTTGTGGACACGTGTAAGCTGTTATATTGTATCACAACATTATTAAAATGATTTCTCAACGCTGGGTTCCTTTCATATCCATGACGCCGTCTGTCTGTCTGTCTGTCACTCTATCTCACTGTCTGTCTGTCTGTCTGTCTGTATCCTTGTCTATTTCACTGTCTGTCTGTCTGTATCCTTGTCTGTCTTGCTGTCTGTCTGTCTGTGTCCTTGTCTGTCTTGCTGTCCGTCTGTCTGTATCCTTGTCTGTCTCGCTGTCTGTCTGTCTGTATCCTTGTCTGTTTCGCTGTCTGTCTGTCTGTCTGTATCCTTGTCTGTCTTGCTGTCTGTCTGTATCCTTGTCTGTCTCGCTGTCTGTCTGTCTGTATCCTTGTCTGTTTCACTGTCTGTCTGTCTGTATCCTTGTCTGTCTCGCTGTTTGTCTGTCTGTATCCTTGTCTGTTTCACTGTCTGTCTGTCAGTATCCTTGTCTGTTTCATTGTCTGTCTGTGCTCTGAAATATCAAACTGACTACGTGGCTCCCAGAACCACCTGCTGATAAACACTCATCTTTTAGCTTCTACATAAAGAATGATAATTGTGGCAGCATCAGTGTTTCAGTTCATATGACTACTAATTGCTGCTGGAGTTTTGTCTGACTGTGTTCAGTAATAACACAGTCATAAGCTGCCATTCCGCCTTCTCTCAGAACTGGTCGCTGTTTGACGTCCACCTCCTCCCCTGACTTTCAGATACTTAGATCATGCACCCTTCCAGACAAGTGGGCCTTTAACGGCACCCAGGCATATTCAGCGCACTGCACACAGTAACACAAATAATATTCCCCAGACCACAGTCCTGCATATATACATAAAGTTCATGGATATACAAGGTAAGGTGGGCTGGGAGGGTGACGGGTTAAAAACTGAGACACAAAACAAAAGTAAAAAATGATGGAATGTTTGGAATGGACATTGGTGAAGGCGGAGGAGTGGAGAGTAGGAGCAAACATCAAAGATAATTTTAAAAGTACTGGTAACAGCGCAATAACAATAAAGAAGGTGCCTTCTGCTACCTGTGACAAACAGTTAATGCCTTTATATCTCTCACAGAGCAAAGCTGTGTCTGTCCCTGAATGGAATATGGTGATAGCAGGTCAGTGTGTGAATAAAGGGCAAAGTGACCACCCATGGGTCTCGCTGGGATAGCCGGAGCCCAGCAGGAGCTCAACTGTTCCGTCTACATCCAAGGTAGCCCCCAAATTAGCAGATGGACGTAAACATGAGGAATTATTATGTGTATAATCATGTGGGGGTCAAATAGTGCCTTCATCCCGCTCATGGGAGTTTTACTTACGCAACAATGTACTGAGGGCAGCACGAAAAATGATTGGTTAAGAGAGATAACCAATCAGATTGTTGAAGAGGCAGGACCAATACACCTAAATGGCTAGTCTCACCTCCACTAGTTGCTTGGGCCCATATTCTCTACAATCTGGCTGGTTATCTAGCGCAGATGGGAGCTGTGATGTCTGAAGCACTAGAATCACCCTGTAGAACAATCCAGTCCTTGGGGACCCACAGACAGTCCACATTTTCACTCCCTCCCAGCACCTGGTAGCAAAGATGTGGACTGTCTGGCAGGGAGTTTGGAGGGAGCAAAAACGTGGAACCAACTGTGGGTCCCTGAGTGCCGGATTGGGAAACACTGCTGTAGAAGAAGAGGAAGCAGGAAGCTGCCCGCCATTTCTCCAGTTTCTAATCGACGAAGCTGCAGAGAGGCCTGTGTGCCAGTGACAGGAGGGCAAACAGACACTGGTCTGGCACATAGAGGGTCAGAGGTTAGGGTGAGGCCCAGGACTTATGAACAGATCCAGGGTTCAGCATTAAAAGCACAAGTGGTGAGGAAAGCAGAAGGTGACAGAGGAGAGCAAACGGACCCTCATCTGGCAGATACAGGAGAAGCAGCCAGCTGGTCACCCAGAGACACCGTGCTTCATAACCGTGTACCAACAGATATGTAAGAGTAATATACTCTTTGGGTTCTGTTCAGCCCCCTGGGGGGAGCTGGTGATGGCCAGCCGGGGGCTGTCTGTGTTATCAGTGTATCGGCATCTGTGTTTCTCTCAGAAGGATGGAACTTTCTGAAGACCTTACGCCAGAAGGAAAATCAAGCGTTTTGAGTGGGTGACATTTTGAAAGCAAAGGGTTTTTTGTGATGAAAAATGAAACTGGGTCACTTAGCCTGTGTGCCGATGGTGGTCAGTAACCCCCGGTGATGGGAACCTATCGTGAACACATCTATTTAGTGTCTGTGTGTGTGTGTGTGTGTGTGTGTGTGTGTGTGTGTGTGTGTGTGTGTGTGTGTGTCTGTGTGTGTGTGTG
>JAODLC010000123.1:31090505-31103869 GCA_026781145.1 Hippopotamyrus pictus | reverse complement strand
CCGCATGGTTTCTGTAGTGAAGCTCCCTGAGGTCCCCATGCAGCCGCATGGTTTCTGTAGTGAAGCTCCCTGAGGTCTCCATACAGCCGTATGGTTTCTGTAGTGAAGCTCCCTGAGGTCTCCATACAGCCGTATGGTTTCTGTAGTGAAGCTCCCTGAGGTCCCCATACAGTCGCATGGTTTCTGTAGTGAAGCTCCCTGAGGTCTCCATACAGCCGCATGGTTTCTGTAGTGAAGCTCCCTGAGGTCTCCATGCAGTCGATGCAGTTTGATTTGAGGGGAGCAGTGCTGTGAGCAAAACTTCACTTAAAATGGTCCAAAAAAATGAAATGATCGTTGGTGAAGTTCCGGAGGGTTCCGGCTTCTGAGAGTGCTGTTCATGCAGCGGCTCCCATATCTGCTAACTGGACCTTCCTGCAAACATGATCTCTCAGTCTGTTTCCCCTCTCTTTCGCCCATCTCCCTTCCCGCCCCCCCCCCAGATTCCCCAGCAGGTGAGCGTCCTGACCTTCTACAGGCAAGAGCCCCCCCTGGTTGACTACTGCCAGGCCCACCAGCCTGCCGCCACGCTGAGGCTCAACATGGCCTTCGAGGGTTCTCACCCAGGCTTGGGGGGGCTGGAGGAACTCGGCTCCACACAGATATCGGGCCCCGCCCCCACCCGAGGCCATGGTCCCACAGTCACTCAGACCCCCTCCACACTCAGACTGCCAAGGGAGGGGCCCTGTGTTACCTTTCCCTCTGTGGAGCGCTCCACGCTCGGCTTGGGACGCTAGACCAGAGCTCCGAGGGTGGGGTTCATGCAGCAGACTCCACCTTCAACATTACCCCACAGCAGGGTGGGGGTGGGTGGGCGTGGTCATCATTTCACATCAGCGTTTGAGAAGAGACCAGACTTCCACCTCTACTCTGAGTGGACAAAGCTGACTCTGCCCTGCCCTCCAGCGACCCCCCCAGGCTGTGCTGTAACCTCAAGCCAGGGGGCTCTTGAAGCACCATCTTTGGATGGGGAAGCAGGTTCTGAAGGTAAAACACCTCTGGGCCCCTGCCTCTGGCAGCCCTATCCTCTGGAAATGCTCCAGCCATGTCTCCCTGACCCAGCACCCGCCGTAGGCCGCACTCTAAATTTCTGACGTATGCCGTTTCTGTAAAACAGCACCCCCTTGTGGATGGTATCCTTTTGCCTATGAATGTGTTTTCTGAAGCCTCTGTTGGTCTCCTGACGCTCAGGGCTTCGGCCTGTTAATTACGGTTTGAGCACACAAATTGACAGGGATGTCTCAGCGCAGAAAACATCCCTGCTGTCATTCCCGGGAAACAAAACTCCCTCCTCCATGCTGATCACTTTGCTGCAGGAGTGACTGCTGTTGTCTTATCCCTGAAGACTCTGGTTAATTTCAAACATGTAATATTTCTATTTTCACTTTGCTAATGTTTTTTTCTGCATCACATTTTTATCATAGCCCAAAAGCCATTCATCTCCCAATCATGTATCCTGGGCCTGGAGTCTGCCCCCAGGCAGCACAGGGCTGGAGTCCAAGCAAGACAAGACGGCGGTCCATCGTATCGGGACACACAAACATATGGGGATATTAAGAGATACCATCTAAACTAACTACATGTCTTTGTACTGTGAGGGTAAACCTGGGTACCCAGAGAAAACCTGTCAAACACTGAGAGAACATCCACACACACATGCACTCACACAGAGCAGCATTCGAACCTCTAACCCCAGAGGCGTGAGGCACCAGTGCTGCCCGCTGAGATACCACTCTCCTCATTGTCGTTTTCAGTTGATCCCTCCAGCACAGTTTTGACTTTAGCTTATGACAAATGTTGTTTAGGGATCTGTGTTATTACAGTGAGACACCATCGTCAGAGCTCAGAAATAAGCGGGTGCAGTGTTTGTACTGCATATTTACAGCGTACAGCGCTGCTGTATAATGTGAGACAGGGAAAGCTCCTGTTTGATGTCATTAATGCTTGTTAGACATAAATGAGAGATTCAGGTCTGTTGTGATCGAAAGCATCACTGGGTGAAAATGATGCCGGTGTCGTGTCCGTGACAGCAGCTCCTTAAACAACGCCTCTGACTGATCCTGCCATCATGTCCTCATTCACACTCAGCTGCTCCCCTTTGATTTGCCGACAAACTAGCTGAAATGACTCATTAGCAAGAAGAAGAACATCGATGAAAGAGGGAGGAGCCAGTTCTACTTAATCACTGATTCTTTCTGCTCTGATCCGGTGATTGTGCATTTAATGTAAAGCGGAAGAGAGGCAGAGAGAATAAAGGCAGGTGTCCATGCTGAGAACTACTGCCTGGACCCGTTGCTGAATTGTACTGCAACATCGCGCTGTCATTTCCAGCTGAGTGACTCAGACGACGCTTTTTCCCATGTATGGAAACATGATCTGTGAGTGAGTTTCAGTTTTTCAGTGTGGCCCAGAGTGTTTGGCCCCGTCTTCACAAAATTTGACCCCGCCCCCAATGTGTTTGGCCCCACCTTCAAAGTGGTTTGACCCCGCCCCCAATGTGTTTGGCCCCACCTTCAAAGTGGTTTGACTCCGCCTTCAGCAAATTGATTCTGCTTCCAGCATACTGACCCCATTTTCAGCATTTTTGCCACCACCTCCACAAGATTCGATTACAGCTTCAGCGTGTTTGACTCCACAGCACATTTTCTTCAGTACATTTAGCCCTGGTTCCAAAGAGTTTGACCCCACCGCATTGTGTTTGGGCTCCACCTTCTGTTCATCATCTTTCTTGTCTTCTTCGGAATGGTCAGTCAAGCTGAGCAGAAGGTCTTCTTTTCGCCTGTTGTCTTTCTAAAGGCTCCGGCTGGCTCCCAGTGCTGGAGCCATGCTCAGCGGATGAGAGGGCACCCTCCTTGTTTTTTGCTATTTTAATAACTTGAATAATAATTGTTCATTTTTTTCTGATCCCTAAAACCAAAATGGATTTACATGTGTGTTTTGGAGGTCACACTGGAAACAGCACCACCGCAGGCTGGGGGACCCCATGACCACGCACATGTGAGGTTTCACTGTGAGTTCAGTGAAACTATTCCCCTCCTTTCTACAGTCCTACACCAGCTTCTGTTCCTGTAAGCCTGGGCCAGTCTCACATATTTACACCTACACCATGGTGGATGCTCTAAGAACAGCTGAGAGGTAGTGAAGGGGCAGACCCCAGGGCCCAGACCCCAGGGCCCAGACCCCAGGCTATATCAATTTTTTGTCATATCATGTGTCTTTTTTTAAGATAAACACTTCATCCTGCGGGTAGGACTTCGGGAGTAGCATGGCAGTTATGCTTTGGTGAGAAACACTGGCAAACGGAACTCACAAGAGGATGAGGTCACGGCATCTTTGAGGGCATGCTTTCGAAGAGGGAGGACAGGAGGTCTGCACTATGATTTGCCCAAGCGGAGGCCTCTCATCAAGCAGGATATTTCTCTGTTCTATATGGATAAATATGATCTTGTTCTCACTGGCTAAGAGGAAAGCTGTAAGGAACCTGAACCAAAGACCTCAGCCATGAAGATCAGCCCAAACCTGCCCACTCACAAGGACCATTGCTTTAATGCCATTTCTGCCGGGACTCCAGCCTGCCGTTTGCATCCTCGGGTTTTGGGCCAGTCTCTGCTGAGGGAGCAAGTCACCTGGAGCCATGTGCAGAAGGGAATTCCAGGGACAGAATGGCACCGAATGACTAAGGGGACCAAGCAGGTCTCAGGCATCACCAGTCAGATGGTTCAAAGGGTTTAAACTAAACTAGCCTTCAGTCTGATTTGAATTGTGATTGTTCCTAGTCTGTCTCTTTAGAGTGACTTCTCTGTATGATCGATATTAATGTTATGTTCTATGCCATTTTTTGGGTGAGGGCCAAATGAGACAGGAATCACAGCAGTAAGAAGCATCTGATTGGAGCAGAGGGTCAGTTTAACATAAAAGCTTATCTTATTGGCTGGGCAATAATGATGTCAGTGTGATGTCGGCCATCTTGTGTATGTTTGCTTATAATGAATCTGTTTTCTCTCTTTATTACTATAGACTGTTTTTTTTTTTATTTCAAGGTATTCTTAAGAAACATAGAGAAGCAGAGAGGTGTCTGAAGAACATGCCATCAGCCATGACTGGCTCCTCGTGTATTTGTTAGAAATGCGGATGAATTAAGTGGGTGTAAGAATGGACAGCAGACAACACAGGGATGTTCAGGGAGGCGTATGGGAGGGCGGACATGCTGCTATTAAAGGAAATACCGTGTGTGTATATATATATATATATATAGAGCCAACTGGGGCAGGCGGGTAGAATTTGCTGACCGGGTCTAGAGGGTGATGGTAAAATCTGGGGCGTGATTGCAACGGTCAAAATTCTTGCTGGCTAATTTTACCAGCACTGAATAGCGGAACAGATTTCGGGGATACTACACATCATTTGCAGGTGCCAGGGAGCTGCTGTCAAGTTGCGGGAGACTCCTAGGACTTCCGGAAGAGGTGGGATGTCTGGGACAGACTGACTTGGTGAGGAGAGGGGGAGTTATGGTTAGGCTGACTCGGTGGGGGGGTACACTCACTCTATTGATTTGTGTTTTCTGTCTCCTGGTGGGTTTCCTGCAGATCCTCACATTTCCTCCGACGTTTTCCCAGGGGGTTGGGGGCTGAAGGTCATCATACACACATACACTAATATCTGAAGGTGCCGCCTTGGGCCCACAGAGGGCGCTGTCCTGGCAGCCAGTTTACAGAGCACCTAAGCTGTCATGCTGTGACATTTGGCCAGTTTGCTCTTTGCCAACGTGGAAACCTTGCCTGCCCCCTCAATCCCCAAACTGAGCTGCGTCTGCCTTTCTCCACACGCTCCTGGGGACAATCCACCAGCATCTACAAAAACCTGAAGCCTCACTTTTTTCATCCCCAGCGCCCAAGAAGACCACTGACAGCTCTCCTCTGGACGAGCATGTGTGTGTATGCATCTGACAGGCCTGTAGAGCGGTGTGTGGGCTTGCTGCATGTTTCGGTGAGTGACAGCCTCTGTGTGTGTCTCACACGCATGGTGGACATGTGCGTCAGCAGATTTCCCACAATGCCCTGAGAGAGAGATCCCCAAGATGAGGCACTGAAATTCTGCTGTCTAGTCCAGCCCCCATTAGCTGCAGCATCGTGCTGCTTTGCCTGGAATTTATGCACGATTCCTTTATCTATTATTCCTTTTGGTTTCCCGTCTGCTCACTGCCTCCCTTTCCATCTCAGTCTAATTGCTTTCTGGGAGCTCGTCTCGCCTGAGGCGAGCTGGAGAAGAAAGAGTTTTCATGGCGGCATTTCTGACAGACAAGCGCTCTCACAGTGTAAGCAGAACAATCCAGAAGGCAACACACGCCCTGTAAAGTAATACCTAGAATATATACCAGTGTATCGCCTTAAAACCGCCCCACTGACGTTTATGTAACATTACAGCACATACATGGTGCAAGGAAGAGCAACATGCTTCTTGGGCTCCACATGGACTTTTCACTGAGCAATATCATACTGTTTAAATTGCTCTGATGCTGGACGGCACAAAGGCTGTGTTTGGGAGCTGTTTGTATAGATGTTGAGGGCGAAGGGGATCAGTAGGGGGGTCTGTCATTCAAGCATCCATGGAACATGCTGGAAATTACCAGAACGGAATCTACTCACTCTAGCGTTTGTGTGCCAGCACTTTCCTGATACTTCCCATAATGCACTTGGCTGAACATTCACTCTGCAGGGAGTATACCAAAGGGATATAGTCAGTGATCATCTCTCCAGAAAGGGTCTCCATGTTGATATGAGGGCAAACTGGAGCCATAGTGATCAACAGGACCTCTTTGGGCATATTAAAGGAGCCCCACAGACGAGGTCCTTCTGGAACATGCCATGGAGTCACTCTGTTCTGACCTGATTCTGAGGCCCTGCTCACACATGCAGTGTCAGTACTGCGACTGTCTCTCTGTTACTCTGTCCCACCACATGCCACGTATCATTTATATTAAAAGGGAGCAGACAGACCATTCCTGTCTCTACTGTCTTGTCTCACCAAACCAGGCTATATGGAACACAGGGAACCACCCCCCAGATGCGTCTGTCTATGGTACAGCCTGTCTGTCTGTCTGTCTGTTTCTTGACTATTCGCCTGCCTGTCTGTCTGTCTATTTCTCTATTTGTTTCTAGACTGCCTGTCTGTCTGTATGTCTGCCTCTCTGTCTGACTGCCTGTTTATCTGTATTGTCTGTATCTTTACCTGTCTGTCTCTCTGTCTGACTGCCTGTCTGTCTGTATTGTCTGTATCTTTACCTGTCTGTCTCTCTGACTGTCTGCCACTCTGTCTGACTGCCTGTCTGTCTGAATAGTCTGTATCTTTACCTGTCTGTCTCTCTGTCTTTCTGCTTGTCACTCTGTCTGCCTCTTATCCTCAGTCTGTTTGTCTGTCTCTTGACTGTCTGCCTACTCTCTGGTGGAGTCTGTCCCTGGTGTCTCCGAGTGCATCCTGTGTGCAGTGGATTCCTCCATCCTGCCCCCCTGCTTCCTCTTCACAGCTGTGGATGCTGCACACTGTCCCCTTCCTCACTGACTGATATCTGAATCACTGCACACTGACCTTTTCCTCATTGGCTGGTATCCAAATCACTGCACACTGTCCCTTTCCTCATCGGTTGATATCTGTATCGTGGCCACCAGCTCCCTGACTCTTCTCTCATCATATAAAATGTTTTGTAAAGTTTTCATGAGAAAATAAAGGATTTCCGAAGACCTCACTGTGTTTCCTGTCTGTGTGATTGATCAAAGAAGTGACCTCATCCTCTGGCTTTCCCTGCAGCTTACAGAATCACATCCCGCTGGTGGCTTTTCCAGGAAAGCTCAGTGTCTGCTCTCGCCGCGGGCGTCTTCCAGCGGGATATGTCGTTCTGCTGCAGTGAAGCAGGGAAGATCTTCATCATGTGAGCGTGAAACTGAGCAGAGGGGCTGCAGGGAGACCCAGGACAGAGCCGTTTGGACAGAGAGCTTCTCGTCTATAAGTATGGTCCTGCGGCTGAGGCTGGCTGATGTCCCAATCTGAATGTGTCCTTCCCATTAAACTGCTTTTTATTTCTACACATGCAGCTGTACAATTCTCTCTTATCACACTAAAGTTTTTATATTTTTTTATACTCTATCTTTACTTTATATTTTTCTAGTATTTTTTATACTTGAAATGAACTTGGAGGGTGCCTGGGTTCAGAGGTGACAGCCCCAAAGCCACTGTAGGCCTTTCTTCAGTTATTCTGGGTATGGCTGAAGTTGATGGAGGTGAAAACTCCCCCTAGCCGGTGGATGACCATGGCCTGAGGAGCTAGAAGCATCCCAGGCTGCTGGAGGAACATCATGGCACCTTACAGTCCATCACGTTAGAATCGGTGCACTCTCGGGCTGCCTCTGTATATTTGCCACATTGTCACAGCATTTATTTAACAGCGTCATCCAGTGCTTATTTATGCAACATTGTTTTTGACGGGGTTATGTCGTCTCAGTCCCCAAGCCTGCTGCTTGGGCTGCAGTCACAGTCGCACTGGACTGATGTGCTTCTCATCAGCTGCTCTACCCAGTGTCTGGGGCTCCTACTGGACCGCAGGTTTCAGGTCTTCATTAAGTGTCATCTGTTCAAAGCTTCCCTGTACTCTCTGTACTCTGAACCTACTGGCCAGCAAAGACACACAAGGTTCAGAACACAAACCGTGTCATTACTATGAATGCCGCCTTCCGCTCAGTGCCAAGTGTAGACTGAAGGTGTCGCATGCCCAGATTATAGAAGCTGAAAACATTCGGAGCGGTCTTTGTCTGAAACTCACCGGTGGTTGAATGGCCACTATTATCCTTGGGTGTGTTCGGGCAAAACAGCTCATTCTGACTGAGAGCAGGAGAAAAGCAAGAAGAAGAATCAACAAAGGTGGAGAACGACTTGAGAGACAAAGCTAGACAGAGCGATTACATGTCTGCGCTGCCCCTGGTGGACTGTGTGGAGCCGACGCCCCCGCTACCACAGGGACCCCCACCATTAGAGGTGCTGATGTCATTTCATTGCCTTGCCATTGTTTCTGTCCTCTCTCCTGATATACAGAGTCGTGTCCCTCAGAGGATGGGGTCCAGCTTCCTCTATATCTTTCTAAATATATATAAATATAATTTGAATAGCGGGTGCCCTTGAATTTTCACAAGCATTTCGAATGGACACAGAAAGAGTTTATCTGCATCTCTCGCACACGGAACTCTGAGGCATTCTGTTCGTCCTTCAGCAAGCGAAGGGCCCCTTTTGTCGGCTGTTCTGCTGGGGACCTTCTCGTGAACCGCTGCTTTATATAATATGGAGTCTCTCTCCCTCCCAGCCCCATTTATGCAGCTGGAGGCCCAAGGACTGCAGGGTATTCAAGTTAGTACCAAAGAGTGAGAAAACAGAAATAAACAGAACCAGAACATAGGGTTAACAGTACCAAATAACAGAGATTAAAGCCACCAGAACAGAGGGTTAACACAAGCAGAACACAAAGATTAAAACCACCAGAACACAGGGTTAACTCAACCAGAACACAAAGATTAAAACCACCAGAACACAGGGTTAACACAACCAGAACACAAAGATTAAAACCTCCAGAACACAGGCTTAACATAACTAGAACACAGAAATTAAAACCTCCAGAACACAGGGTTAACATAACTAGAACACAGAAATTAAAACCACCAGAACACAGGGTTAACACAACCAGGACACAAAGATTAAAACTTCCAGAACACAGGGTTAACATAACCAGAACACAGAAATTAAAACCACCAGAACACAGGGTTAACAAAAAACAGAACACAGAGATGAAAAGCACCACAGATAGACAGACAGACTGACAGGCACTGCTATCCCTAACTCCAACCCTAACCCTATCCTATCCTATATATACTCCAGGCCCTATCTGCTCCCATGTTCTCTTTGCTTGTCTAAGCCACACTGAAATGATTTCCATGGTGTAAACAATCAAAGCCAAGGTGCACTTTAGCTGGACTTTGACTAATGAGTCACACAGAGAAGCACTGCCTCCTTGATCTTACAGCCGGATGACTGCTGAAGCAGCGAGAAAGTTTGCTACTCCACAAACGAGAGAAACTTCGACTTAAACTCATGAGACGGTTTGATTAAAATCAGAGCTGGACTGTGAAGGCCCACTCTGTACTCCCAAAACATCAAACCATGTGCACATGGCAATAAAGAAATTTTGTATTAGCTGAGATTAGCTCAGAGTGTAGCTGAGAGTGGAGAGCCAGATAAACATTAAAAACTAAATAATAAATACAGGAGTCCAAGACGCATCATGAAAAGGGATAACAGAAAGTAGCATGACTGCAGAAAAACAGGCAGTTAGGATGTTTGTATGTGGAAATCAGGTGAGTAAAGTGTGAGAGTGTCAAATTGTCAGAGTGTAAGAGTGTGAGGGTGACAGAGTGTGAGAGTGTCAATGTGCCAGAGTGTGAGGGTGACAGACACAAGGTGTTTAAGTGTCAGTGTGAGATTGTCAGATTGTCAGAGCGTCAGTGTCATTCCTGCGAGGGGGCGGGGCTTTTCTGTCACGTGACTAAAAGGGGGCGTGGCTCATCTGGCAGTCTCACGTCCAGTTTCACAGATACTCATCCGTCACATTTCCAAGGCTGGAGATCTTCACCTCATCATTATGTCTGCCAATGAGAGGGGGAGTAAGACAGAAAAAGAACAGAGAAGTAGAAGCAGAGAGAGAGCAAAGAGAGGGAGGTTGCCAAGGTTACTGCAATGAGCGTGCGAAGGAGAGGAGTATCATATGAAGGTGCAGCACTAACATTAAGGATGAAAAGAACTCCATGCCTCCGCCTCAGGGTTCTGGGCCCCAGAGGGGCCTCCTTCTCGAGGTAATGGACCTCGGCAGCGCCTCTTCCTCAGCTTTATGGGCCCTTGTGGACCCTCAGTGAAAAAACACATTGACAAGAAGAAGAACAAGCCAGTTCCTGCTGTTTCTGTTTCTGCACTATGGAAAATTCCTTCTGTGTTTTTTGAAGAATCTTGGTTCCATGGGTTTTTGCATCTTGCTCCGGGGAGCCCTTTTAGGACCCAGGGGCACTCAGAGAAGGTGGAGGCCCCCCTCTGTATAGTGCTCAACTTCAACTGCTGGAGATAATAATAGCATCACAGTGGATTCACTCAAGTGGACAGGCTGCATCATGTAGCCTTGGAGCTGCGGAACAAACACAGGGAAAGGGCTGTAAAATCCACCCAACAAACAAGAAAATGACTACAAAGCCACGGGCTGCTAGTGTCCAAGATGGAAGGAAGAAAAACCACCAAACAAACAATAAAACAACAACAAACAAATAATCTAAGGCCAGTATCACTAAGCGAGATCTCTTGGTTAGCGAGATAAACGATTGGATTTAATGCACTCCAGTTTAAGTGGACTGTATCTACATTCACTTAAATCTTATTTTGCTAACCCAAAACTCCAGTGTTGTGATACAGGTCCCTGCTAGTGGGCAAAGAGGACAGCAAGAAAATCCAGTAAAGGTGCAGTAAAACCACTGCTGTAATCTATAGTAGAGAAAAGCCATTTTAATGAAGATATTGCACACGCTTCTGTCACATTTACGAATCTGATTTATGTGCCAAGCTCTGAAGGGAAATATTCTAAAATCTGCCCATCTGTTATAACAGCAAAGATTAAATCTTATTTTTCCCATAAATTCCTAAAGCTGTTGGGGTTTCAGATCCCTTACTGTTCTGACTGTAATGGTGCTGTTTGGGGATTCAGTCAGATGATCCCTTACTGTTCTGACTGTAATGGCACTGTAACGGGAGTCTGTCAGACGATCCCTTACTGTTCTGATTGTAATGGTGCTGTTTGGGGATTCAGTCAGATGATCCCTTACTGTTCTGACTGTAATGGTGCTGTTTGGGGATTCAATCAGATGATCCCTTACTGTTCTGACTGTAATGGCACTGTAACGGGAATCTGTCAGACGATCCCTTACTGTTCTGACTGCATTCTTCGAAGGTTGAACGGAAAGCATTGTCAAATGGGATGGTCAGGTGGTCACCAGCTTACCTTTGAGTCATGAAGCACCACTCCACTATTCAATGGAGGTAAAATTAGGCGGAAGTTTTACAGCCACAATCCCATCCCAACCAGTCGGCAAATTTTACTGCCAGCACCACAAATTTGGGCACAATCTAATTTTATTAATTAATTTATTGTATCATATCATCCAGTCATCACTCCATTACTCTGTAGTATAGTAACAGTATTTTTAAAAACTAGTGCTGCACCAGTAGTTCTCAACTGGGGCATTTTTGACCAAAAATACCACGGTATATGGTATTGCCATAATACTGCCCAAGCCTAACCCTTACCCCCCATGGTCCCTCCTCCACCCCCCTGAAATCGATATGCCAAAGGTGAGATGTAACACCTGAAATCACAGCACAGCATTCCTGGCAGTGAGCTCTCAGTGAAAATCATCACTGGTGTGTTTTGTATTGCATTAAGTACCACGCTTGCCGGGTTCGTACAGTGAGTCGTCTGCCTTTCGGTTAAAATGTCAGTTTAGCTCCTTCACCTTCTGTGCACCTCCATGTTTTCTTATTCTCTGAACACATGTGCATTAAATTCTGAAAAGGAATGTTCGATATTCAGCCTGCGGATTCCAGCCTGACCTGAAGGTGGTCTGGATATCGATTGAGTGAATGGGATTCACCTCACAGCTCTGATGCACTTCCCCTTCTGCTGGAAATGTTATTTGCCTCTATGGTTTATGTATTTAGAGGGATTTTAGCATTCCCTAAACATTAATCTGATGATTGTAAATAATAATTGATACTTTATTGACCCCTATGGGGAAAGTCCCTTTATGCCTCCCCTAACTTCCTCTCTGTAGGTGAGAGCAAGCTGGACACAAAGGGCAGCCACCCATAGCAGCACCCAGGGAGCTGGGGGTTGAGAGCCTTGCTGAAGGACCCACAGATGTGCTGAGGCTGGGCCTGAACTGGCAACCTTCTGATCACAGAAGCGTAACCCATTGAGCCACACGCTGCACCTAGATAAGAACATCCCGCCCCAAAATAGCTAATGCTTCCCCCCAGATAGCCACACGCTGCCCCCAGATAGCCACACGCTGCCCACAGATAGCCACACGCTGCCCCCAGATAGCCACACGCTGCCCACAGATAGCTACACGCTGCCCCCAGATAGCTACACGCTGCCCTCAGATAGCTACATGCTGCCAATTTGGTGAATATGAACTGATTCCAATTCTTATCTGAACACATCCCCCTGCTCAACACAGATCCGTCTCCAAAAATGCGGTTGCCCAGCTTTTCCATAAAAACACGATACGACATCTAGTGCAGCCCGCACTGGTAATGAACCCACGTAACCACGGTTACAGGTGAGACACCAGAATATGCGTTACACATGGGATCACCACAGTGAGACTGAACTCACTCACAGATGTATGGCCGGGTTGGCTGGACTCCCCCTCCAGTAATGGAACAACAAGCCATCAGGGGGGGTCTCCTGGGGGCCTTTCTGCCTAATTGCAAAGGTTCTGTCTGAACCTGCTCTCTTTAAAGCTTTAGTTAAAGCGAGAATGAGCGGCTGATGCTGTCTCAGAAATCAGCATTTCCGCGTGTAAAATCAATGCTGCCGTGTGGTTAGTTAAGCTCCCCGCACCCCCCACTGAGCCTGGAGCAGGCAGCATTCCACCCCCCCCACCCCATGCCCCCCCTGAGTGGCACAGCCTTCACCTGACTGCTGATGGCCCGTTAAACATCAGCATGTGCTGAGTGTGCTTCTGCTTCCGCAGTCTGACTCTCGTTCCTGTTGCTGAGTGGCTCTGTGAAGTTCAGCCAAGCCTCCAGTGTTGAGGGTTCAAATTCTGCTTCAGCTTAGCGTGTGTGCCATTTCTATGCCCCCCCCCCCCGAGGTATTCTCCTTTGTGTGCCTGTCCGTGAGTTTGTGCGGGGGGGGGTATATATATTTATAATGTGATAAAAACCTGTTATTTTTACATTGTGGGGACCATTTTTTAGATGGTATCTGATGGACTGGCCTCCCGTCCAGGGTATCCCCAGCCCTGTGCCCTGTGATGGAACAGCATCTCTTCCACTGTGTCTTCTGCCCTGTGATGGATTGGCATGCCATCTGTGCTGTACCCCAGCCTTGTGCCCTGTGATCGATTGGCATGCCATCTGTGCTGTACCCCAGCCCTGTGCCCTGTGATGGATTGGCATGCCATCTGTGCTGTACCCCAGCCCTGTGCCCTGTGATGGATTGGCATGCCATCTGTGCTGTACCCCAG
>JAODLC010000123.1:31037414-31062191 GCA_026781145.1 Hippopotamyrus pictus | reverse complement strand
GGGGAGATGTTACCACATGTGACATCCTGAGGCTCATGACACTGCGGGGGAGATGTTACCACATGTGACATGCTGAGGCTGCTGCTTTATTATTGAGGACTTACTCATCACACAGGAGGAACCGTGACCTTTATGCTAAATACACACAGGAGACAGAAAAAGCTAATATGCTTTAAGTCCCACCCAGTAGTTCTTGGTTGAGTAAAATGTCTGCTCACATGAACGCAGTATGCTAAGGGAACGCTCAGGTAATATCAGTGAAACTGCAATGTCAGCATAACATAACGGGGAATGAACATGTGCTTTTGTTAGTTGTAGGTTAGGTATTTATCTTGTCCCATATGAGTTAAAAAGAGGACACAGCCTTTTATTTCTGTTTTATTTATACGACCCGTGACGTGAATAAAAAAGCTATGTAGCATTATTCCGCTAATAAGCACTGGCAAGTTTCACTGCCAGCACTGGTGATATTAGATAGAAGTATATTGGTTATTGCTTGAATCTTCTGATGCAGAAGTATAGAGACACAAGTAAAAAGATATTCACTAATGCATTAATAGAGGTACAAACATAATTCTATGGGCTCAGTTCTCGGTCCACTGCTTCTATCTCTTTTCCCTTCATTTCTGCGCAACTTCCTAGTTAGTGCCGGCGCTTGTGGTCAGCCAGTCAGCAAAGTTTATTGCTATACGCCCCACCCAGTAGTTCTTGGTTGAGCAAAAAATACCTACTCACATGAACGCAGTATGCTAAGGGCAATGCAATCTACATTTTTAGCAGAAATCCAGTGGTAACAAAGACTAGCTTTTATTTTCATTTTACGTGTACTCGGTAACAAAAAAAAGTTAAACGCCCAGGCAGAGTGGTAGAAATGAATCGTACAGCTGTTGTAACTGGCCCTGAAGAAGATCCTGCAGGCTGGCACTGGGTCTGAGTTGATGTCCAGGCTGATTCCATACATGTTTAATTGGGGGAAGATCAGGTGACCTACTGGCCACAGGAGAACCTCAGCCTGTTGCAGGCAGTTCATAGACACACATGCCGTGTGTGAACAGGCACTGTCTTGTTGAAAGACTGTACCAGGGTTCTGTCTCAGGAGGGGTAAGACATGTGGACGCAGAATGTCACTGAGGTAGCGCTGTGCCGTCGGGGTCCCCGAATCACTTACAGAGATGACCTGAAGTCATACCCTATGGCTCCCCACACCATGATGTCATACCCTATGGCTCCCCACACCATGATGTCATACCCTATGGCTCCCCACACCGTGATGTCATACCCTATGGCTCCCCACACCATGATGTCATACCCTGTGGCTCCCCACACCGTGATGTCATACCCTATGGCTCCCCACACCGTGATGTCATACCCTGTGGCTCCCCACACCGTGATGTCATACCCTATGGCTCCCCACACCGTGATGCCACGAATATTGCCAGTGTGTCTCTCCACAATATTGGCAGGATCGGTCCTCTCCCCTCGGCACCACCATACGTGCACGCGACGGTCACCGTGGTAATGCAGAACCGAGACTCATCACTCATCAGTCCACGCCTCCCAGTAACAGTACCACTCCAAACACAGCCGTTTCTGCACCAGCGTTACCACCGGCCTATGCGTGGGACAGTGAACCCGTAGTCCAGCTGATGCTAGTTGTTGAGAGACGGTGTGGATGGCAGGGTTGTAGAGAGTCCTATACCTGTGTCTGTATGGCAGACGCAGATGTCATGGGATTTGTAATGTTTGGCACACAACACAACGTTCCTCCCTTGGTGTGGTCTGTCTTGGGTGACCGGAACCTTCCAGACATGTGTGGGTGCTCTCATGTGCCCATTGGTTCCAACATCAGACGACTGTGACGTCCGCATGCCCCACACGCCAGGCACTTGCACGATACGACCAGCCGGCCTCATGCAAACCCACAATGTGACCCTTATCAAACTCTGTCAAGTGCTGGTAATGCTGTCTAATGCGCCTATGAAGCTTCCTCTGTGTCTGCTGACTAGACTTGCCAGCTCCTTGCAAATCGAATCATTTACACACCCATCGCTGGTCTGCAGGTGTACCAAATAACATCCAGATTGGACCATTGCTTCTGGGTGCTCAACTTTTTTTTGTCACTGAGTGTATATTTGTTGAATTGAGATGAATGACATATGTTTGATTTGGTCATCATCATTAACATTCAATGTTTTAATTATCATAATACAAAAAGCCAGGGAATAACCCAGGATGGGGCACCAACCCATAGCAGGCAGACACTTATGCACATCTACGGGCTGTGGGAGGGAAACTGAAGTACCTGGAGGAATCCCAGTGAGAGCAGGCACACTACACACACACGGAAACCCAGGGAGAGCAGGCACACTGTACGCACACGGAAACCCAGGGAGAGCAGGCACACTGTACGCACACGGAAACCCAGGGAGAGCAGGCAAACTGCACGCACACGGAAACCCAGGGAGAGCAGGCACACTGCACACACATGGAAACCCAGGGAGAGCAGGCACACTGCACACACACGGAAACCCAGGGAGAGCAGACACACTGCACGCACACGGAGCTATGGCAGTGTTGTCAGGCCATGTTTTCGTCAATATTTTCATCAGGGAAATTAACACTGTCGCAGATGAAAAGCAGCACAGCAGCAGCTGAAACACACAGGTAACACTGAAAATGAGCGCACTAACTCTCTGCCTCCCTCCCCCCAGGGTGTACATCGGGAAGAGGCTGACCACACCCCCTGCCAGCTCCTTCTGAGCCCTGCCCTCACTGCCCACTCCCTCCCTCTTACCTCCCCCACACTCTCTATTTCCTTTTTAAACTTTTATGTTTTTATGTTCAGTGGTCCTGCCCACCCTGAGACACTGCAAGGTGACGACTGGCACCTCATTTCAGACTCCGCCCCTTGTCACTCCTGGAAGGGCAGAGCTACAGCATCAGCCAACCTCAAAACTGATGCCTGTGAAACAAGCCGCCCTCTGAGCTGAAACCTGTGGGGGGAGATTTCAGGAAGAGCAACTGAGGGGCGTGTTTGACTAAACATGGGGCAACGATGTGGCAGCGGCTGATTGGCTCAGTCCCACAAAGGTGGCCCTGTCATTATCATTCTCATCACAGTCATAATTATAACTCTTACGGTGTAGTTCAGTAGTGACCGTCTGATGCTTGAATCTGAAACCTTTGGTTAGAAGTACAGAAATCAGAAGTGCAGTTCCTCAGAATGCCAGCTGGGGGTGCCGCTGTGCAGCCTGTAGGTCATGATGTGGCTGGGGACAGGAGTCCTCAGTGTGTATGAGAGAGACCCCCCTCAGCCACCCTGGTGTGAATTATGTTTATGGGAAAGGAAATCCGCCTATCCCCAATGCCCCCCACCCCCAGCCTCACCTGCACCACCTCATCTCTCCCGCACCACTGCTTCCTCCTTCCTCCACGGCCTTGCAGCCTGGGGCTCGAGGCTTGGCTGAACTGGCTGAACACACAGAATGTGCACGATGGGGGATTTCCTGCCTGCTCCTTGTTTTTTGGTTTTGTTTCTGCAGGAAAGGGGAGCAGGAGAGATGGCAAAGCCGCCATAGTAATTCTGATAATGGTGGTTAAGGTGTTTGTTCCTAGAATTGGCGGGTTTTTTTTTTTTTTTGCTTTGTTTTTTCTGATTGATTTTTGTCATTAAAATTCTCCACTGCAGCAAAGGCCCAGAATGGAAGGCATTGATTTCTTTTCCTCTCCTCTTTGCTTTGTCATCCTCGCGATACACGCTCCTCTGCTCTCTGGGTTTAGCAGTTGGCATGAACTGCAATGTCCCTCCCTGCCCTACTAAGTACAGGGATCAACTGTTTGCCAACTGTAGTTGGTAACTAAGGGCTTTCTTCTGCACCAGGTACTGTACTTTTCGTACAACAAACTCAGTACTTCTTTTCCGCTGTTTTCTGGTCAGGTACCACCACCAAAAGTACCACACCAGCTAGGTACTTCAGTACTGTGGTACTTTGAGGTGGGATTTGCAAACATGTTTATTGTCAATAGGCTATGCAAAACACCTGACTCACAAATACAACCTACATCCACCACTGTGAAAAAACATAGCTATGAATTCAAAGAATGAATGATGATAAATGAAGTAAAAAAAAAATATAATAATAATTTGTCCATACATCCATTATTATTAAGAGACCAAAGCTTTAATTTCGATCTGGTCGGAATAAGAGGCTCATTCGCTCACTCAAAGGCCACTCCGTGTGACCAGATCACACCTAACCTCACAACCCAAGGCCACTCCGTGTGACACCCAAAGCCGTTCTGGGTGACCAGATCACCGCTATCCCCGCACCCAAAGCCGTTCCGGGTGACCAGATCACCGCTATCCCCGCACCCAAAGCTCTGCTGTGTGGCCAAATCTTGGACTTGGTAGGCAACAGGGCGGTGACATCACATGACGCTTGACCAACTCCATCCCCCCCCCCCCACCCGGCCCAATTCATTTGGCTTCTATGTGATTTTACACACAGCAGGTTGAGATATCAGAATATGCCATTTTTCATTTTGTTAAATATGAATATAAATGACAGAAATGCCTGTCAGCATTAAACACACTCCCAAACAATGCAAAAACTCTTCATTCAACAGTAATAATTGCTCCTGCTGCTGTCACTGTGGATGCTGATGTCATTCCAACACCTAAGCTAAAGAAAAAACTGTTTCAGGAGTGCAGGAGGCACAGCTAACTCTGGGTGCTCTTAGTAAAATGTCATGATTGAAAGGAGCGTGTTGATCAGGAGTTCTCCAAAGCACGCTGCACTTCCTCTCCCATGCCACCACCAGTACTGGCCAGCAGGGGTCACTGTATTTCTGTCTGAATTGCCATTTTTAGGTAGGACAGCTCTGCTGCTGAATTTGCCTTTGTTGTCTCTTGTACACATTCAGAAAAGCAAAGATGGCCTGCAGACTTGTGGGCTGCCATCATTGCTAATTTATATATATGCTTTATTTCTAGCCAGAAGCAAGATAACTATTAGCATGAAAAAAGCACCTCCCCCCCACACACAAGCAGCTGGCCACCACCCTGTACCCATGGCAACCTCACAAGCTGCAGTAGGAGGAGCCAACTGATACAGCTCCAGGATTGGCCGGCTGCAGGTGTTCTGAGGTTCCATATAGAGGGTGTGGGAGTGGTCTTGGCCCCCCACAGTGAGGAAGGGGTCTAGAGGAAAGTGGCACGTGGTTTGGCAAGGCAACCTACTCCACCTGTGCAGACAGCGACAGAAAGCAGAAGGCAGGTCTCACTGTGCTCAGAGCTGAAGCCGTGTGATGGGCAATGGTGGGAAAGCTGGAAAGACTGGGAACTATGGGAGGGGAAACCGCATGACAGGATCCCACCTTTCTTGCTTTAGTAGCTGATCACCAACACGACTTGAAAAAGAGCTTGTTATGGAACTGGGTATGCAGGTGTGACTGAAATGTGAACAAGCAGATGATACCATGGTAACACTGACCTCAAGCCAATGACTTCACTAATGCTTTAAAGGAGAAATGTAGTACAAACCCCACACCAATAAGATGGTCCTCTTTGGGACTGGAGTTCACTAATACTCTAAAGCAGGAATATAGCACAAACCCCACACCAATAACATGGTCCTCTTTGGGACTGGAGTTCACTAATACTCTAAAGCAGAAATGTAGTACAAACCCCACACCAATAAGATGGTCGCCTTTGGGACTGGAGTTCACTAATACTCTAAAGCAGTAATGTAGCACAAACCCCACGCCAATAAGATGGTCCCCTTTGGGACTGGAGTTCACTAATACTCTAAAGCAGTAATGTAGCACAAACCCCACGCCAATAAGATGGTCCCCTTTGGGACTGGAGTTCACTAATACTCTAAAGCAGTAATGTAGCACAAACCCCACGCCAATAAGATGGTCCTCTTTGGGACTGGAGTTCACTAATACTCTAAAGTAGTCATGTAGCACAAACCCCACGCCAATAAGATGGTCCTCTTTGGGACTGGAGTTCATTAATACTGGAGTTCATTAATAAAGTAGGAGTGTAGTACAAACACCACCCCATTAATTAAGATATTCCTTTTTGGGACTGGAGTTCACTAATACTCGAAAGCAGGAATGTAGTACAAACACCATACCACTGAAGACCAGAACTGGAGTTCAAATTAATAGGTTTATACCAGAAAGTTTAGAGAGTTAGGGTGATTAATCAGCCTTGTCATTAACCTTCTATCCCCCTTGTCTTGTACCAGACTCTCATTGCTTGTAATTCTCTCTCTCTCTCTCTCTGGCCCTGAGGAGGGGGAAAGAGGGATGACTGTAGGGCTATTTCCTAGCTTGTTGTCATGGAAACTGGGCCTTGCCTTCAGGAGTTACAGCCAGTTCCCTTTGAAAGATGTAATGGCCTTGTGTCTGGGCAGGGTACACATTATGATGTGCGGAGCTGATAGTGTCTGAGGTTTGCCTTCCCACTAAATACGCGTTCAGTGTGTTACTAATGTACATGTTTTCCCAAAGCAAATGCAGAGCAAGTTGCACTTAAGGAACACATAAGGATTTAGTGTAAAATAATCATTTTAGTATCCGTTTTATTGCACATGTGTGTAACAAAGCGCAGTCGGAACCTACCTGACATCATCTACCCGCACCGCACCCACATCGGCCCGTGCCAGCCCGATCCGTGCGCGTTCAACTTTCCAAGCTTAAACTTTTCTGGTTTTGCCGGCGGGACTAAAAAGCCTAGCAAAGGCGTGTGAAAAGCGCCGGTTTGGCGGAGCTCCGTGCGCCTTTCCCCCGCCTTTGCCGGCTCTGGGTGGTGCTGAAGGGACAGCGCCCAGTGGCGCTCCGTGTCCGCGGCATGACCACGCAAGACGCGCGCCTGCTGCGCCGCCTCCACCCACAATACAGCCCGATCTCATCGCTGAAACGAGGGCTGTTTCGCATGAACCACTCGGGGTAATCCGCTATTTGAACAATAGAGGAAACAGCGAGGGATCGGGTGGATGTGCATTAGTAGTGCGCACTAGACGCACCGACACCGCCTCACCTCCGCCCGTTTCTCTTTATCATTCTCTCACTTCTTTCCCACCTCCCTCTTCCTGTGCTTGGCGTGGAGCTGCTCTGTATGACAGTCTGCCTTTGATTAGCGCATTTAACGCAAAATTGTGAGTCTGCATGCGTCCGTTTTACGGATCTGATTCCTTATTTCGTACTTAGTTAACTCGTTGTTTGCGACAGATTAACGTATATTCGGCGACATCGCCGTAATGCACCTGCATAGCATTGGTATTAGATGTAAGAAGTTACAGAAGGTCTGTGTCATGCTGTCAACGGTGCATCATATATACTGTTAAGATTAATTTCGTACAACATAACTAAAAATCAGGACGTCGGATTTTCGTTAATAGCGAAATCTCTTCCGTGATCGCTGTCGTTTGCTTGTCTTTTCAGCATTAAATACCGGACTCGGATGTGTTGCACCGCCACCAAACGCCCAGTCACAATTTAATTGAACAGAGCAGCAGTCGGAGCCGCATCCCCAGCAGAGCCATGTCCGCCTCGGAAGACGTGCCCGCCTTCTTTAGGAGCATGGGCTCCGGCAGCCCCAAGCCCCGGCACAAATTCTGCGGAGTGTTCTGCCCGGTGGAGGGCGCGACCGACAGCAAGACGCTGGACCTCAGCTCCGTGTCGCCGTGCAGAGGGGATGGCCGTGTCATCGACAAGCAGGGGGACGTCGGGAGGAAGGTGGAGATCCGGACAAGCGCCGGCAAAGAGGCTCTACAGAACCTCGGTGACACGGTAGGAATAGGCGGCGGGTTTGTGCGGAGTCACGCCTCGGTCTCTCATCCCTCCCTGCTGGGCAGTGAGTCCGGATTTAGCCGTCCTTTTCTCTCGTTTTTGAAACAGATCGTATATCGCTATAGAAAAATGTACGCGTAAAAGTAAGAAAAAACATAATATGTTCTCTGTTCACAAAAAAAAAACATATACAAATTTAATGCATAGAATCATAAGATTAAGCTGCACTTTATTAAGTTTTATATATACCCAATTTAGCATCACCTGGCCTCTTGTTTTCCTCACTCCTTGGAAGTGCTGTAAAGCTGCTCTCTCCTTGGTCTTTGGTCGCTTCTCATTATACTCAGTATTACTTTCTATACTCAGAATACTCAGATGGAACCACTGATTCGGACTACAGTTTCCCCCGCGGGGGTCTTTGATTTGCCCACAGCCTGTCTTGCCGGCTCCCAGCATCCAACGGGGGCTCAGTGTACACACCAACACGCAAAATGGTGTGTCGCTCTTGTGACAGAAAGGGGCACTTTTTCATTGTCCTGGGGAGTAGTCTAGCCTGGACAGGGCCTGTGTCACACAGACAGGTGCCCGTCCCTTTGCACAAGGCTGGCAAGCTCTGGTCCCCAGTGCCTGGACTGTAGAGTTTTAGCAAATCCATGATTGGAAATAGTTGACTTTCCTGAACAAACAAAATAAAGCATTATTGTTTTTTTGACCAGCACATTCTATGATTTCTGAGTCCTGCGGTTTGACACACTCATCCTGTCATCTCATTTCTGTGCTGCAGCACTAGGTGTGACACTAACACAGGTTTCGGTGTCCCTGTCCTATGCGGGGATCCTTATTCCGCTTGCTCTCTGTGGCCGGTGAGATTCTCCCATGACTATCTACCCTCGTTGCCCCACTGAAATTAGGCAACATCCAAGCTTCAACTCCCAGCTCCTCCCCCCCAGCCCTGAAGAGGAGGGGGTCTCCCCAATCACCCCTAAAAACGACGACAGATCCAGCCATCCAGTGCTTATTGGGGGGCTAGCCTCAATTTGTCACAAGAGGTTAATTATTGCAGCACCCCCTCCCCCATTAAAGTGTCCACCATAAGGAGTTTTTGTCTACGTGAAATCAGGGTGACATCTATGTGCTGGGTACGTCGTGGAAGCTGCACCCCTGGTCAGATCTTCGGCTCAGTGACTCCAGAAGAACCACGTGAGAGTGACCATGTGTCAGGGAAGCCTCCTGCTGACCGCCAGTCCGAAATGGGCGTGTCCCTCTTTGTGACAGCATGACAGGGTGTTCGACATGGTGATCAAGCTGAGGACAGCCAGAGAATGCAAAGACGTTCAGCTGAGAAATGTAAGACTCGACATTCAAAGGAGGTTCCTCGCCTTGCCACAAACATGACAGCTCCTAAAGGCAAACTCCCAGTCCTTTAAAAGAGTAACTCGTATGAACCATCTTGGGGGAAGTGTGATTGGTGGTTCTCCGGACACACAGCGATTCACTGGCGCCGCCTGCTGGACGCTTAGTGGCTGCGCGGTGAGCTGAGTCACTCTTCAGCTGGCAGCTCTGTTAAACTGGCTCAGCTCCTCTTGCCTTTTGGAATGGAATCTGATTGAGATTCATTCCTTTCTGTGTCTCTCTATCTCTTAGTCACCAGCACACACACTAACCATCCTTCAATGCACAGCTCAGCACTCTGAGGAGGCTGCCTTTGTGATGATGGTTATGACCTCCCTGTGACCCCAATGAGGCTCCGCCCCATTCTTTTCATTGGCTGGTCACTTGGTGGCTCACTTTGCTGAACTGTTCCCCTTTGTACACCTGCCCAGTCATCCTTCCAGGAAATTAGTGGAACCTCTTAGTGCTACACGGGTGCTCTAACATGCTGTGAACAGCAGGTGGCATGGTGGTTGTGTGTCCACGGGGCTTCCTGTGTAGCTAGGGTGATATGCAGCTGCGTGGGAGGGGACGCTCTGTCAGTAACCAGGCTACTCTGTTAATAGGACCAAGGAGCTCAGGGACCAGACTGAGGGTCTTCATGGACCAAAAAAGTTCTACAAGACAAGCTAAGGCAAGCCAGCTATGATTATCTGCTATCAGAACGTTTTATTTATTTGGCCAGTTAATTTAGCTCTGTCCAATTTATGCCACATTCTAATGAATACTAACTGATACAACTAGTTAGAAGGTCTGGGATTAGAAATTGCATCCAACTCATTAAATAAAATACCTAAAGAACATGCCAGACTGGTCACCATCTTATGCAAGGGAGTTTGCATGCGATGGCACTGGAGCTGAACTTTCAGGGGTCTAGCCAATTGCTCCCTAGCTGGAGGTTAATGTACCTTTTAGTCTAATTTAAGGTATAGAAAGACTGATGAACATGTTTGTATCACTGGGGATACATTAATGTTATTTGTACCTTGAGGAAGAAAACCATACCAGGGCTGCACCCTTCTTTCATTGCTTTGTGCATGTGCTTCTCCTGCAATTTCTCAGCTGGTTGTCTCTAGGTGGGCAGAGTTGGGCGAGTGGGAATGTCTTCATTCATAATTTCACATTCAGGCTATATCCTCCTGAGACCCAAGGAAAAAAGTGTCCTTCAATTTTAGGTTTTTTGTCTTTGGGTGAAGTAAGACATCTTACAATTTACATTTTTTTCAAAGAACATGTCTTCTTTAGTGTACAACAGGAATAAAAAACGTTTCCTTACATCAGTAAAAAGATAGATGCAAAAACAAAATGTCCACTACAATGGACATAAATATATGGGTGAGGTCTCTGGAGGATACATCAAAGATCAATATTGATCAGCATTTAGTGGTGCTGTGTTACGGTGTCAGAGCTGCAGGCTCCTGTTCCAACTGTCAGCTACTTTGAATATAAACAAAAAATGAGCAGTAAATCAATCACTATTTTCCATCCACAAAATGTACTACCCAGCATAAAGCCCCGCCCACATTAAGCTCCACCCAGTTTGAAGCCACACCCATTCTTAAAGCCCTAGCATGCATGTATCTCCATGTAGCCACATTGCTGTCAGTGTGATTTCCCCATGTACTTCACAAATTGATCACTAACAGCCCAGAGCTCCCTGCAGTGGAGGCACCAAGCCCCCTTTCTTTTTTTTTTTTTGGGGGGGGGGGCACCTTGGTTACTAATTGCTACATACAGGGACAAAAGAGGAAATGCCATAAGGTGACTCACTGCTACATCTGTGAATAGTTATTAAAGAAAGAAGAAATAGAGGGAAAAAAACAAGACAGATATGTTACTCAGCAAAGAGAGACGCTCTTACAGCCGGGCCACATCATGGGCAGCGGTCTGGGTAACCCTTAGTCTTATATTCCTGTTTTTGGTTCTCCTTCCAAGCCACATGCTAGCTGCTAATGATAACACCTGCTCCTCAGGGGCTCCCCGTGCCTCCCTGCACCTCCCTGTTGCTGGCCTGAGCCTCCTGCTGGTTCCTCTCCAGCCTGATTTTTTTCAGAGCCGTCTCCTCTCTGCTATAACCTCCTACTAACCCACTACTTGGAAGACCCTCTGTGTCAGTATTCTGCAAAAACCCGTTCTTACTTGGGTCTCCTAATCCATGGTTCTTCACTTAGTTGGGTTTCACGTGCTTAAAATTTAATTTAGGTAATAAATCACATCTAGACAATAAGATGCATTTTTTGCTGATGTAGTCAAAAAGATCCGTTTTAAAAGTACGTGCTTTATGGCTCCCTTGAAAAGGTTTCATTCCCCAGCATCATACACTGACGTGATGCTCTGTTTGACAAATAATAGGGGTTACGATGAAGACCAGATGCGTGGTAACTGTCCCGGATGCGTGAGTGCACTAAATTGCATAATGAAAGGAGAGAGTGAATTACGAGCAGACCGTGCAGATCTGGAGAGATTTGCATTCTGTACAGGGGCGGCCGTTGTTGCAGTAAGGAGCCCCCCGTCTGCCTGCTTTTCTTTGCGATCAGGGGTGGGCTTTCTGCTGGAACAGGGCGGGGCAGCGCGCATGCGCGCATCCAAAGCCTCTGGTCCGAAAGGCTTCGCACTGATTCAGAAAGGGGACGGTTCCGTGCGTTTCCTTAACTCGGTACCAGTGAGAGTAGCTGCCTCCCGGATTTTTCCGTATTCCCTATTAGAATTCCCGTGAGTTTGAAAGATTTGCAATAAATAAAATCCGCCGTTCTAAAGCTGCAGTAACGCGAGCATCTGTGCCGAAAAAAAGACACCCACCCAGGCTCTCGACCTATAACGGTGAAAATGTCCGGCTATCAGGGCAAGAAGAACATCCCTCGCATAACAGTAAGTGTGCATTTAACTCTTTTAAATAGCGTTGTCTAAATCGGAATTAATTCATGGCTTAATTAATTAAACAGTACCGACAAATTAGAGAGGTAGGATTGGGGACTGCTGCCCATCGCCGTCAGATGATTTGTATGCAAACCGGTTTCTCCTAACTGGTGATCTTCACCTCGGTAACCCGGTGTAGCCTTTTGGAGCTGCGGACAGGACAGCATTTGAGAATTAAATGTTAGATCAAAATAAAAAATGCAGTGGTTCTTGTCAGTAACAGAGGACAGCGTAAGACCGGGCGCTCTGTGATGCAGACCTGCCCTGTGCCATATCCTCACCGGTGTGGACCTGTGCCGGTGGGGGTGCCTTCTGAAAGATCAGGACCTGGGCCGGTGGGGTGTTTTCTGAAACACCACGACCTGTGCTGTGCGCTCTTGGTGTGGACGTGTCTCGTAGGTCTCATTGCAGGTTGCTCTCCTTTTTTGAACATAAAGTGCATGAGTAGACGGACCCGTGCTGAAGGCAGCGCCCCCTGACAGGCGCTCCTGTGCGGCGGCGCATCGCTCTCCTTTTGTTAGGGGAGACCAGCTGGGCATCCGCCCATGCATGATTTGCGACCCCTGCCGCGGGTAATGCGGTGTGCCATGTTTCTGTCCGGGGGGGCTAGGCCACAAGGATGTATTGTAGCGAGCTAATGCGGGCAGTCCGCTCCCTTTTCCTGCGGGGCGAGATGGTGGAGAACGGGAACGAAATAATGGAAAGAAACAAATGGAAACGGGTATCGTAGCTTGCAGCTCCTTCCGCCTTTTTATGAGCAAAGGGCAGCTATGGAACAATGAGGGGATTCTGACCCTTCATTAATTTTACTCCGTTTAGACAATTTTTGCTGTACCATCGGAAATCTCGCCGCCCTGTCACAAAGAAGCGGCCCGACCCGGTCCCCACCCATCGGCGGTGAACCGGGACCCGCGTCGCGCTCCACTCGGGACAGGATACGGTGCCCGGCATTGTGCAAAACGCCCTTAGCTGCGAATTGACTGTTTGCTGAGTTCGAATTATATATGAGCATTGTGAGAAAAGCTGTTTGACGCCCATGTCGATGAAAACCGTTCGGGCAATTTGACCCGGGCGGGTTTTCTTTTAATCGTCTATGCAGGAATTGCATAACGCTTGTCTGGCGGCAGCCCGAATCGTGTCTGCCGGCTGCTTGCAGACGATCCGCTGCTGCTGAAAGATCGTCCGCTCGGCGGCTCCTATTTCAGGGCGTTTTGGTACCGGACAAGTGTCTGTGTGACAGTCACCCGCTTGTACAGCAGGCATGTGAAAAGGGGACTGCAGGACAGGAATGTCGCCATGGAAGCTCCTGTCGATGGGACAAAGGCGGAAACATCTGAAGTGGGCTCCGCTGGCGGATGACATGGGCGTGGTGCCTCCCGGTCAGTTCAAGAAGCTCGTGGGCATGTCGCTATTCACCACTGCTGGGGGACGCCACATGTTCTGCACAGTGTTGTCAGGCTTGCCTTAGCACTGGTCTGTCATGTGCCCTCAGAGGATGAAGGGTCAGAGGCGGATTGGAAATGGATGATTGTCCAAACCGCGCCCTCCATGGAAGCCAGGCCACGCCCTCCCTGGAAGCTGCAGTGGCAGGTTTGACTGTGCAGTGCTGCTTCAGCTGCTTGGCTACACACAGACCCTGTTCACACCCACACAGCTGTGATTGCAACAACAGGGAGGTATCTGTCAAGAATCAGGACCAGGCACCGGGCCGACCCCAGTTCTGAGCTCCGGAATTTCTGCATGTGGTTAGTTAGCTAATTAATGTTGGATGTTCCTCTAACTCTCCTGCAGAACCATCAGCACACTGCCTGTTAACACTGCTTCTCTCTGCGGTGTACTTGTTGGCTCACTCTGTTCTCCTCCATAGCTCTCATAAGTGTGTTTTGTGTTAGACAGGATCGCAAATGGTCCTGAGGAATCATAGTCTGTCAGGTCTTCTTCGGATTAACCCCTTAGTTATGGAGTGTGTTTGAGCTGTTATGAAGTCATGATCTACATGTTGACTATGTTACCGGCTACGTCTTCTTGGTAGACTGTGCGAGTACAAGATGTAATCCGCTGCTTTAGCTTTGCGTGTGGCCTTTGAAAATAAGTTGGCTTTGGCTGGCAGGAAGAGTCGAGTCTTTCCTGTTTTTCTGCTTCCTGGATATGAAGCCTGTTAGCTGGTCTCCAGGTGGTTTTCACCATGACGGTCCATCTGGAAGAAACAGGGGCAGGACCCCGGTTCACAGGAGAGCGTCCTCACATTAATAATAACATACACCCTAAGGTGGAAGCCAGTCAGTTCATGACTGTGACATTGGTGCAGGGCTTGTGTCCTAATTGTGTCCTCTCGCTAATTTCTGATACACCATTAGTGATTTGGTTCTGTACCCAGCAGGAAGTAGGTCTTATCCTTTTTGGCATGTTTGTGATTTACAGTCCTCCCTCAGAAAATGCCTTGTGTGTTAGGGTTGATGTGTTTGTGCCAGGGCTGTGGGATTGTGTGGACTTAAGATGTCAGTTTGTAATTCATATAAAAATTTGTATAAAAAAAAACAGTTGTTAGCACTGTTGCCTCACACCTCTGGGACCTGGGTTCAAATCTCTGCCATGGCTCCATGTGTGTGGAGTTTGCTTATTCTCCCCGTGTCGTCATGGGGTTCCCAGTGGGTTCTCTGGTTCCCCCCTCACAGTCCAAAAACATGCTGAGGCTAATTGGAATTATCAAATTGCCCATAGGTGTACATGTGTGACTGAATGGTGTGTGAGTGTGAGCTGTGATGGGTTGGTGCCCCATCCTGGGTGTGTCAGTTTGCCCTGTGATGGGTTGGTGCCCCATCCTGGGTTGTTCCCTGCCTTGTGCCCGTAGCCTCTGGGATAGACTCCGGACCCCCGCAACCCTTAATAGGATAAGCGGGCACAGAAAATGGATGGGGTTGCTATGTAGTGACCACTTAGTTAATGCTTTCTTTCTGAATTTGCCATTTTGCCCATGGGTGGAGGAAGGGGGCTGACCACAGGGGGAGCAACAAGGGGAAAATGTTACCCCCTCTGTAAAATTTTCCAACCCCAGGAGGGCAGTGTTCTCTGTAAATTGTTGCAAATTTCACATGATCATCTGCTATCAAAAGGACACTTGGTAAAATATGCAGTGGGCCCCCCACTGATGCTTCTCTACCCCCAACCTCCTTTTTGCCCCTGAAATGCACTTATTTTAAGCATATTAGCTGGCCTGTGGTGGCGTTGTCATGCCACTCATGAATATTCATTGTTTGGCTGTAATTAGCAGGCATGGCCACACCCAGATGCCTCAGAGCTCCACCCCTCATTATGAAAGGAGCCTAGAGCTGAACAGAAACTTGCATTTAGACTGTTACTATGAAGTGCCCCCCCCCCCAGGGCCTTCTCAGCCCTCTGTAGGCCTGGCAGTGTGCCAAGCCTGAAACGTGCACCCCAAGGTTGCTAAAGGATGTTTAGTCTTCTGTGAAAGAAAACGAGATGGAGGTATAATCTGAAGCCAGCTAGCAGGACATGGGCATTTTAACCTGCTGCTCGAGGTGCAGTGTGACACCCCCTCGCCCCCCCGATTCCTAATAAGAATAACAATGTCTATCATAGCCATCCTGTGACATGCAGTTTCATTAAAATTAAATATTTCTCCTTGCTGGACTGTTTTGCCTGCTCCGAGCCTCCTAAGGGTTTATATCCTCGTGAAGCAGAAGATTACATCTGCCCCAGGATGAGAAGGTGTCCACAGACTGGGTCTTTTCTGGCTAGCTTCCCTACATGAATGATATGTGGTTTTTGCAGGTGCACGTCCAAGAAGGCACATTGCATAATACTCAATGGCAGTTTTAATCAAATGCTTGCTATATATAGAAAATCATATATAATGTCAATAAAGGTGAGTTATATTTACAAGTGGCTGTAATTCACAGATCAATTGGAACACTAGATGTTAGCCTGGATCAATGTGTCTCTATGGTGATGGTCACCATGGAGAATGTGTCCTCGAACTGAAGCTTGAGTAGGTCAGTCACTGTGTTTACAGCAATATAAGGAGGCAACAGAATTTCTACCAGAACAACCTCGATGTCATGACCTCCGTAATGAGGCATCCTGTCATGTCCATGACCTCCTTTGTAAGGAGGGATCCTGTCATGTCCATGGTCTCCTCTGTGGTGAGGGACCCTGTCATGTCCATGATCTCCTCTGTGGTGAAGGATCCTGTCATGTCCATGGTCTCCTCTGTGGTGAGGGACCTTGCCATGTCCATGATCTCATCTGTGGGGAGGGATCCTGCCATGTCCATGATCTCATCTGTGGGGAGGGATCCTGTCATGTCTATGATCTCCTTTGTAATGGGGGATCCTGTCATGTCCATGATCTCCTCTGTAGTGAGGGATCATGCCTAGTCCATGACCTCTTTTTAATGCTTTACCCATATGGTTCTGTTAATCTTTCTTGATCAGATTTCATGAACCTAGTTACCAGCACTGCACACTAAGGGCTTTGACTTCAGACCATATCAATGTCATTTTCTGGTTATGTTTGACTTTTTACCTTCACTTGATCTCAGTGTCGCATGAATGTTGTGTTAAGCCCCTGACCCGTGTGAGCCCGTCCACCCAACTCTTCAGCAATGACTGTGTTCATGTCTGGAATAATGCTGCGTGTGTCAATACTGTACAGCTGAACAAAGCTGCAGTGTTTGACAAAGAAGCTCTTAAGGTTGTTCAGCTCTGGGGGGGGGGCTGGGGTGCTATGTGGGCAGACGGCTGTCGCAGCCCCACCCCTCTGTGGGGACAGTCTATGCCAAGGAATCCCAGAGCTGGGTTACCGTGACACCCTGCTGTTGGTTTACTGGCCTCCAACTGGGGGGTGGAATTACAGACTGCACACTGCTGATCAGCCTGTGCTAAAATCACTGGGGGGGGGGCAGGCATGTGACAGGGTTAGGGGAGCATCTCACATAGAGCTTAGCATGTAGCATGTAGCACGTAGCATATAATGTGTAGCAGACACAGGACATCGGCCCCCTGGTTCACATGACAACAGTTGTTGGCCTGTTGCCTTCACCTGAGCCCCCCCCCCCCCCCCCCAGAGTGACCGTCTGCTAATCAAGGGAGGGAAGATCGTGAATGATGACCAGTCCTTCTACGCTGACATCTACATGGAGGACGGCCTCATCAAGTGAGCTGCCAAGACATTTTCATACGTTAAATCATATACGTAATAGTTCACTAATGATCAACTCAGTGTTAGTGGTTTGCTTAAAGACATGTATGTTTTTAAATATATAAATATATGGGATTAGAACTGACAACCTTTGAAGTCAACCATAGATGCCACGTCACCCAGTGACAGGGGGCAGGACAGGAGGCTTAAAGGAGCAGGATGATCAGAGTACTTACCCTGAGTGTTGGTGACGACTCTCTGCACGTCCCCCCTGCCGGTTTCCAGGCAGATCGGAGAGAACCTCATCGTTCCTGGGGGTGTGAAGACCATCGATGCCCACGGGCGGATGGTCATACCCGGCGGTATCGACGTCCACACCCGCTTCCAGATGCCTGACCGGGGCATGACGGCTGTCGATGACTTCTACCAGGGGACACGCGCCGCCCTGGCCGGCGGTACCACCATGATCAGTACGTACCCCCCCCCTTCCCCACTGCCCATATTTAAATGGGAACTTTGGAGAATCTGAAGCTTAAATGAAGAAGGAGGCCCAGGAGAAGAGACATAAGAGGAGGAGAGCAGGAGCACGATGTCTCCCTTAGTGGCTGCTTATGGCACTGTTATCGTGTGTGTGTGTGTGTGTGTGTCTGTGCGTGTGTGTGTGTATGTGTGCGTGTGTCTGTGCGTGTGTGTGTGTGTGTGTGTGTGTGCGTGTGTGCATGTGTGTGTGGGTTATGTACCAAATGACCCCACAATGTGATAAAAACCTGTTAATTTGACGTTGTGTTTTTACGTCATGTTTTTTCAGTCCCAACAAGGGAAAATTCAACTTCATAAAAATCTTTGACTACTAAAAAAGTCTTGTATTTTGTTTGGTTACTTATGGTTAAGGTTAGGGCTGAGTAGGGATTAAGTGTGTGATTGTTGAGATTAGGGTTTTTTCCCGTAGAAATGAATGGACGGTTCCCACAAAGATATGAATACAAACATGCGTGTGTTTGTCTGCTCGCAGTTGACCACGTGGTCCCAGAACCAGGAGGCAGCCTGATTTCGGCCTTTGAGCAGTGGAGGGACTGGGCGGACAGCAAGGCCTGCTGTGACTATTCCCTGCATGTTGATGTGACCAGCTGGCACAAGGGGCTGCAAGAGGAGATGGAGACTCTGGTGAAGGACCATGGTACAGAAACCACCCAGCATCGCTAACAGTTACACTATTTAACACTCAGTAGCTTATTACAATTAGTGATGCTACTAACTAACTACAGCTATTTTAAAAACATTGTAGCTTTTCCAGTAACCAACTATTTTTTTGCAAATAGAGATGTATCATGGCAAAACGCTATATTGTTAAAAAATACTACAGGTCATCGTCGACTTACAACCTGTGCAACTTATAACCAATTGCCTTCACGGCCGTTCTGAGACACAGATATGTGGTCGCAGCTGTGCCGCGTCTGGCAGTGTTACTGCTGCCCAGTGTGACCGTATGACAGTTTTCGCCCCGACTACCGGCAGTGTGAGCACTGTCCAGTGTGACCGCATGACAGTTTCCGCCCCGACTACCAGCAGTGAGAGTGCTGCCCAGTGTGACCGTATGACAGTCTCCACCTGACTGCCGACAGTGAGTGCTGCCCAATGTGACGGTATGACAGTTCCCGCCCTGACTGGTGGCAGTGTGAGTGCTGCCCACTGTGACCATATGACAGTTTCCACCCCGACTACCGGCAGTGTGAGCGCTGTCCAGTGTGACCACATGACAGTTTCCGCCCCGACTACCGGCAGTGTGAGTGCTGTCCAGTGTGACCGTATGACAGTTTCCGCCCCGACTACAGGCAGTGTGAGTGCTGTCCAGTGTGACCGTATGACAGTTTCCGCCCCGACCCAGTGAGATGCCCATTCATTCTTCTCCTGCTCAGGCTACTGTTTGCAGCTCTCACAGTACAGTATACATTCGTATCCATTTGTGTAATAGTAATGAACTAAGAAAAAGGTGATAAAAAGATTAAAAACACTAAGAAATTTGATTTAAAGATGATTTTTTTTATGCAGTCTACTATATGTATAAAATAAAGAACTGACTCATAATCCAATAGATTTATGGCCAGTCAGTCAACCTGATACAGTCCTGATTAATACTTCAATAACGACCTGCATTATCTTTCTCTCTTTACATAGACAGGTGCTTCCAGCTGCCAGGTGTTTCTGATAGGTGTTTTTTGCTTGAATACTCTGGGGATGGATTTTATACACTTTCATTAAAATGCATAGGAGCAGTTTGGTTCTTGGACAGATTATGAAACCCTCTAATTTTCACACAGTAATTGTGTGAATTGTTGTTTGTTTTACATCAAACAAAGAAACTGTTTTGACATTACATTGTTAAGAAAATATTCATGTTATCTTTCATCAGTTTCATCTGACCGTAACTCACACCATTAATAACTCACATCAATGCTAAATCACACCGACCATAATTCACACCATCTCTAAATCAGACTAGGCATTATTGACATCATTGCTAACTCACACCATCTTAACTTACACTGACCATAACTTACACCATCGCTAACTCATACTAACCATAACTCACACTGACAATAACTCACACCATTCATCACTCACATCAGTCCTAAATCACACTGAGCATAACTCACCATTGTTAACTCATACTGACCATGCCTCTCACGGTCACTAACTCATACTGACCATAACCTGCACCATCACTAACTCACACTGAACATAACTCACACCATCACTAACTCACACTGACCATAACTCATACCATCACTAACTCACACTGAGCATAATTCACACCATCACTAACTCACACTGACAATTCACAGTGATCATAACTCACACCATCGCTAATTCACAGTGATCATAACTCACACTGTCGCTAACTTGCAGCATTTCTGTCCCACACTGGCCTTAACTCACACTATTGCTAATTCACACCATCGCCAACTCACATCCTCACCAGCTCACTAACTCTCCTCCTCCTCTTACTGCCCTCTCACACTTCTCTCTGTGTGTCTAGGTGTGAACTCTTTCCTCGTGTACCTGGCCTATAAGGACATTTTCCAGCTCTCTGACTCCCAGGTGCGGTGACTTCCTGCTTCCTGTAGGGCCAGCTGATGAGCTTCTCTCCAGCGCATGGCACAGTGGCCACTCTTCAGGCAGCGCCAACCCCTTCTCAGGAACTCTGTGCCTCTGACTTGTATTTTTGACTGAAAAGTTTGGACCCTGCAGACCTTTGAGAAGCATGTCTGCATGCCAGTGATGCCCCCTCGTTGACTCTGACCCCCCTCCCTCGTTGACTCTGACCCCCTCCCCTCCCTTGGTGACTCTGACCTCTCTTTCTCCCTGGCAGATCTATGAGGTGTTCAGCGTCATCCGTGACCTGGGGGCCATCGCTCAGGTCCACGCAGAGAACGGCGACATTGTGGCTGAGGTAAGTGGGGCCTCCAAGGGCTGACCTTCATCCGAACAACCCCCTCTGACCCTTTTCTGATGTCCCCTAACAGGAGCAGCGCCGGATCCTGGAGCTGGGCATCACTGGACCCGAGGGCCATGTACTTAGCCGCCCGGAGGAGGTGGGCACTCGAGGCTCGAACCCGGCCTCTGCCTTCCTGGCACAGAGCCAGCATCCGCCTTTACCTGACGCTCCTTTTGGCCACTCTTTCAGGTGGAGGCTGAGGCGGTCAACCGCTCCGTCACCATAGCCAATCAGACAAACTGCCCCTTGTACATAACCAAGGTGATGAGCAAGAGTGCCGCTGATGTCATCGCCCTGGCCAGGAAGAAGGGTGAGGAGATGCCCCCTGCAGCCCAAACTCGAGCTGAGCTCCACTCAGAGCATGTCCGGCTGATCTCTGGGGATCACATCATTAACATTAACATTTTAACATAAAAATCTATTTAATTACTGCAGGCACCTTGCCTCCACCCTAAATTATTAAACTATATTAATGTTTCAGTAATGTCTAGACACTGGTAAAAATTATGATCATTTTTTCATCAGGCGATGCATAAATTCTGCCCCTAAAATAGCAGTCAGCTGCTCTTGGCCATGGGCAGACACAGGGTGGGTGGAGCTTTACTCAGGGCTAAGTGGGCCAATCAGGCTGCTTCTCACATTCACATGAGCGGTTTGCCTGTCTCGCTGCGTGCCATTCGCCGCAGGTACCGTGGTTTTTGGTGAGCCCATTTCCGCCAGCCTGGGCACCGACGGCTCACACTACTGGAGCAAGAACTGGGCCAAGGCTGCAGCCTACATCACATCCCCACCCCTGAGTCCAGACCCAACCACACCCGACTACCTCAACTCTCTGCTGTCCTGGTAAGGGTGCCGGGCCAGTCAACCCGTCATGATGCGATCCGAGTCAGCTGGAGGCGTGGCAGCTAATACCAGTCTGACGCAGGGGGAAGCTTCCAGATCATATATGTCGAGGCAGATGACATTTTAAAGTACATAAATGTAACTGGGCAGTGTACTGGTTAATAAGCCAAGGCCAGAAGGCTGCAGGTTCGAATCCCAGGCACCTCGAGTCAGCCCAGATCTCGCAGCAGTGGTGGAACTTTCACGCTCCTCTAAATAAAGGGTGCAGATGTGGGTCCTAGCAGCTGGATCCAGCTATCCACCTGGGTCATGTGACTAAGCCTGAGGCACGCGGGCCAGCGGGGCAGCGGCATGGAGTGCCCCGTCCTCACAGGCCTGTTTGCATTAGCAGCGCCGCCCCAGGCTGTCTGGGCTGCGTATTACCCGGCGTCACCCTGCTCACTTCCAGACTCACATCTGTCATTTACACTGTAATTAACACCCCCCCAACTAAAATGCAGTGCTGTTACTCTGGCTTCTCGTTAGCCTTGGGGGGCAGACCTGTGTTCATCACACTAGTGCCCTCCTGCTCTGCTCACTGTCTCTGCTTCCCCGCCCCCCCCAAGCGGGGACCTGCAGGTGACAGGCAGTGCCCACTGTACCTTTAACACTGCCCAGCGTGCCGTGGGCAAAGACGACTTCACACTCATCCCAGAGGGTACTAATGGCACCGAGGAGAGGATGTCCCTCGTGTGGGACAAGTGTGTGGTGAGGGGCACACTCACATCACATAGACTGCTACACACACACCGTGCTGACTGATACTGATACAGAGATACATGCACTGACTAATACTCACATACTGTGCTGACTGATACTGATAGAGACACATGCACTGACTAATACTCACATACTGTGCTGACTGATACTGATACAGAGACACATGGACTGACTAATACTCACATACTGTGCTGACTGATACTGATACAGAGACACATGCACTGACTAATATTCACATACTGTCCTGACTGATACTGATACAGAGACACATGCACTGACTGATACTCACATACTGTGCTGACTGATACTGATACAGACACGTACACTGACTGATACTCACATACTGTGCTGACTGACACTGATACAGAGACACATGCACTGACTGATACTCACATACTGTGCTGACTGATACTGATACAGACACGTACACTGACTGATACTCACATACTGTGCTGACTGACACTGATACAGAGACCCATGCACTGACTGATACTCACATACTGTGCTGACTGATACTGATACAGAGACACGTGCACTGACTGATACTCACATATTGTGCTGACTGATACTGATACAGAGACACATGCACTGACTGATACATACTGTGCTGACTGATACTGATACAGAGACACATGCACTGACTGATACTCACATATTGTGCTGACTGATACTGATACAGAGACACATGCACTGACTGATACTTACACACCGTGTTGACTAATAAACACACACAAACAAACCGACTGATACACACATACTGTGCTGACTGATACTGATACAGAGACTCATGCACTGACTGATACTCACACACCGTGTTGACTGATCCACGCACACTGACTGATACACACAGACCGTGCTGACTGATACACATACAAACACTTGTATTCATATCTTTGTGGGGACAGTCCATTCATTGCTATTGGAAAACCCCTAATTCCAAAAATGACAACCTTACCCTCAACCGAACCCTAACCTTAACCATAAGTAGCCAAACATTTTTAAGTGTTTGATTGCAGTCACAGATTTTTATAACAATTGGTCCCCACAATGGATACACACATCATACTGACTGGTAGACACACCATGCTGACTGACACACTTCCGACTGCCCTACAGTTTCTCTCGAGGGTATCACTCAGACATCTACCATTTTCTCCAAAGGTGACAGGGAAGATGGATGAGAACCAGTTTGTGGCAGCAACCAGCACCAATGCTGCCAAGATCTTCAATCTGTACCCTCGCAAGGGCCGCATCGCCGTGGGGTCCGACGCCGACCTCATCATCTGGGACCCAGATGTCACCAAGATCATCTCTGCAAAGACCCACAACCTGGTAAGTAGAGCAAACAAAGAACAACAAACAAATTTATTTTTGTATAGCGCATTATCACAACATTAAATCGTCTCAAAGCACTTTACAGCATCCCCACCCAAAGCCCCCAGTGAGTAAGCCAGAGGCGACAGTGGCAAGGAAAAACTCCTGAGAAGGAAGAAACTTTGGGAGGGACCAAACCAAAAGGGGGAGCCCATCCTCCAGGGGCCGGCAGGGAGCGTCAAATAGGAGAGATGGCTAAGTGGCGAGTCATACTGTCTAAGTCATAAAATTTGAGACACGACCGGGGAGCAGGGGGGAGATGACAAGCCGGTGCCGACGCTCCCTCCAATCGCCAGGCAGCCAGAAGGCAGGCAGCGGGTCATACATGGAAGATGACACAGGCAGAACGGCGAGCTGGATGCACGGACGTCATTGGTAGTGGCAACATCACGTGTTGCAGGGTGTGCTGGAGATCTTGATAGATTGAGGTCTCCAGGCAGCACCCCCCAGGAGGAGTAGAGGAAATAAAATGTGCAATTAGTCAAAGTAGGGGAGACTATAGCAAAACTCTGGGTTCATATTTGTTTGTGGTGTTGTACATTCCTTTAACTAGGAGGTGCTGATCGTACACGATCCCAGACCAACCCCCCCCCCCCCACCCGAAACTGGAAAGATGTTTACGTCCCAAAATGGGATCTGCAGACAGAGGTGCCTATTAGCAGAAACCATCCAGTGGCCCCCATTCCTCGGCACAGTAAATCCTCTGCTTGTGTGAACAGCCCCCCCTTGTGGAGCCTGTTGGCATTTCCCTACCTCTCTGACTGACTGAGTGACCCCACCCCCTCCAGGCTGTGGAGTACAATATCTTCGAGGGCACAGAAGTGCGTGGTATCCCACTGGTGGTCATCAGCCAGGGCAAGATCGTGCTGGAGGAAGGCAACCTGCACACAACAGAAGGTTCCGGACGCTACATTGGCCGCAAGCCCTTTTCTGACTATGTGTACAAGAGGATAAAGGCCCGCAGCCGGGTCAGTGTGTGTCAATCAGTGTGTCAGTGT
>JAODLC010000123.1:30999409-31010470 GCA_026781145.1 Hippopotamyrus pictus | reverse complement strand
ATGGGTAGGGGTTAAGGGTGTCGTGATTGGGATTAGGGTTTTTCCCATAGAAATGAATGGACGGTCCCCATTTAGATGTATAGGAAGACCAACGTGTCTTTATAGTCTCAACGTTTCAAAAGTTAATTTGGTTTCCAAATTCCCATTGCAGATGAAAGGGAGCTGGACGCAAACTCCAGACAGTGCGCACTTCAGTCCTGTTTTTATGAACTTGAACTTTACAGAATCGATATCTGACACCCTATAGTATCTGCTCTCATTACGCTGAGTGCTTCCCCTTCACTCGCTCGTAAAGCGACCTGTGAGCAATCTGAAAGACAGTAATAGCTTGAATAGTATCACTACAGCTAATGGGAACAATGGAGCTCGGGAGATATTTTTGGCGCGTCGTAATATGGTGACTGGTTAAAAATAAATCTACCTTACGGGCGAATGGAAGTCTATGCACTGGGAATAGGCTGAGAGGGGCCCTGTCTTATATTTCGTGAAGTAAATGGCACCAAATCTTGTAAGAAAAACTAGATAAATGTATTCAAAAATGAAAACGAGTGTTACGCTATTAATAAGTAATGAGCATATTTTGCTGGTCTGTGGCTGATGGTTTGAATGTGTGCTGGTAGGACCTCGTAAAGGGAAGCGCACATGCTTTGAAATCCGCGGTGTCTTTCAGCTCGTTCTCGGTCTTCCTCACACATCCTATAACTGTTCACCTATTTTATTGCTGGTATTGGGGATGTCTGTATTTTTGCTCTGCAAACGGTGCAGACTGCGCCAGTTAGACTGCTGGGTATGCTGTGAGATATCCCCCATCCGTAGGCATGATGAGATGACAAGACACTGCGTGTGTTAGAGTGATTTAACGACTTTCTCCAGTGGCGAGGAAGGAATAGAGTGTTTTAAGGGTAGGAAACTCTTATTGTCAATCTGAATTCAGTCCTACAGCGCCGTTTTTATATAGCATATGAGCCTTCTCAATGAGCCAACAACCCCTAAACCGTTATTTAAATCCGACCAGATGTCTTTCGTTTGAAGTGACATTACATCTCTGCAGTCCCACGCAGAAACTGAATTTAAAACTGTGCTCTCGTGGCAGACTAATTTAATTATGATTATAAACGTTTGCATTTAACTTTTAAATCCAGAATAACCGGCATTGGAAATCAGGTTTTGAATCACTGACATTGCATGTAAGGTCGCGTTTGAAACCTCCAATTCCGGTTAAGCTTGGTCAAACACAAAGTGAACCAGGCATGACGCTGATATCAGGCTGCCCTGCGGCACATGTCGCTTGTCTTTTCCAGCGTCCGGAGCGTACCGTGCCGGTCCTCATCGTCGGAGTCCTCGTCTTCCTTCCCGGCTTCTACCACCTGCGCATCGCCTGCTACGCTTCCAAGGGCTACCGTGGCTACTCCTTCGACGACATCCCGGACTTCGACCACTGAGCCAATGGCGCACGACGTGGCCCCTGCTCGTAGCCAATGGCACACGATATGGCCTCTGCTCGTAGCCAATGGCGAAGCGAGTTGTCGCCGCATCTTCTCTGCCACCCTACAGCCCTTCTCATTTTGGAGTTTATCTCCCAACCTCGCGTCGGTAGCATAGACTTTATACAATCATGTGCATTTTAATGCAAAAGCGTCTGTTTAAAAGACAATTTATCCAGCTTGTATAAAATGCTTAATTGTTTATTATAGAAAATGTACAGATCTGCATTGAAATTCTGTCTTGAGAGGGAAGCACTGACGGTGTATAAATGGGCTGTTGTGTAAATTCTTCTACTGTGCATAATCTCAACTTGTTTCTTGTCGTCTTGGTGAAACCACAGAGCCGGTAGGCTATTTATCCATCCACCAAAATTAGTGTTTGAGTTGATAGTGGCGGTTTCACATTCAACACTTGGTGATAGATGTAATGTAGATGTTATCTATTTTTCGTTCTCTTGGCTATGAAAATTCCCCGTTACTCCAAGAGCATCATCTTTTTGAGTGTCGTATTTGAGTAAAACAAGAGTATCCATGTAGGAATTTCCTGTTAATGCAGGTGTAATTAAATAATACATTCAACTAAGTAAATGTTTAAATTCACCTAAAAGTGCCTTGCTGCTGAAATGAAGTGTTTATTTACATTTCTATTCCACTAGTGGTAAGGAATTACTATTTGTGTACGACGTTTAATACAGTAAACGTCACATGCTCCCAAAAATTAAATTAAATTGAATATTTTTATGTTAAAAAAGGTGTGTTCTGTCCTGTATGACGCAAACCTAATCGCGCAGTAAGTGATAATCTGAATGCTCCAGGTAAATGTAGACAATATTTATTTAAAATGATGATAATTTCTTGTGGTCGTAATTATGATGATGATTTGCTAGAAAACCGCTGCTAAATATGGCACCGACGAGTAAAGTGCTTGTTATTTCTCTTAGGTCTTTACCGAAACTGGAGTCTGTAGTCATCGCCCAGTTTGGGTCTGTTGTAACACCCGAGAAACACCGGCGCGCGGCTGTAAACTCTGACACTGTGAAGAGAAATCGCATCATGCTTACATATACACATACACTAGCCTATATGTTGTGTGAATCTTTAAGAGTCCCTTCTGTGAGATGACACACAAAAGAGTTTCTGAAGACAAGGGTTCACGGCTGTCTTTTCGTCAGTGGTGTACATGGAAGTCATGAATCGCTTCACTGATGCCGGGATCCCCAGTGTGGCAAAGCCAAGACGCCCTTATCGACTGGCTGCAAGGACGCCGGAGGATCTGCTGACAAAACGAGACAGAATGAGAGGAGCCGGCGCGGATTACCACGCCCGACTGTGAAACGGGGCACTTTTATGGTCAATATTAACCGCGAGGGGCAGATACGTGCTTTAAAACACAGACAGTCCGTTGTCACTTTTTTTTTTAATTGTTAGAATAAATGGCATATGTGGGATGGCACGTGGAGTTGTGCATTTATCACGCGAAAATGCTTGTATATGATTCCGAATATACGTAGGTTTCCAAAAATGATGGCTGAGGAGATATTCATAAAAAGTTGGTCGGGGAAATGCTGGGAGGGTTTCTATTGACATTTTACAGTAGATTCCTACTCCAATTCCAAAACTGGAGGGAATGACATTATACCATGTCTCACGTCGTCGTTGCTTCTGATTGTAATTCCCAGAGTAGAAAACATGTATAGCCTACTGCACACGAATAAATAAAAAGCTGTTATAAATAATTATGCAACAGCACTGACCAGCAATACAAAAACATTCAAATTAAAACAGTAATAAATATCGCGTAGACAAGACGTGTACATTCTGATTGGATGGGGCATGCAAAACACAATGACCAAAGAATATTGGCACTCGGGTTAAAAAGTTGTATTAAAAGCATCCATAAAGCGACGTAAAGCTGTTGCGCTTGCGGTCCGTGGCGTGTGCGTGTGTATGTCGGTGTGTGAGAATGTATCTGTGTGACAGAAAGTGTGTGAGTGTGAGACAGCGAGCGCGTGTGCCTCCGGTCAACAGGTAAGACCGTGATAGGAGCGCGTGACGAACCCGGACGCGTCGGAGCGAGTCGGAGCGGGTGGGTCTGTGAAAACCCGGACGGAGTCAGTCGATCTGAATAAACCTGGAGACGGCGGAGCGGGTCAGTCTGTGTAACGCCGGGCGGAGCGGGTCAGTCTGTATAAAGCTGGACGGAGTGGGCTGGTCTCTGTAAACCCGGACTGTGGCTTGCCGGGGAAATGCTCTGCTTATTTCGCTGCTACGCACCGGGAAATTGAATGCGCTCCACGGCCGAGTGATGCGCGCTGCAAAGCTGTGAAGAATGGTACGTTTCCTGGGTCTGCTTCGGATGCCGAGCTGCGGGGATTAAGCAGCCTGCGAGGTGTCACTTACACGTTCCCCATCTCTCCAGCCGGCTGCACCGCTTTGTCTTGTAAGTCATTCGCCCTCTCACACATTCACCATTAATACTCAGCTGCTTTATTATTTCATAGCTCGTACTAAGTGAAAGTAGTTTCCGAACTATGGTATGTATCTCCTGCATATTACTGCACAGTTTAAATAGCCTCTGACAGCGTACTCACAACACGGTTATTATTTTTAAAAAAACGGCGACATTAGGTGCGGCGCCGAGGTGCGTCGTTAGTAACGCGTCTCCGGGGCTGAAAATAAGTGTGATATAAGTCTGACATAAGTATGATATCTTTAGAGCTTTGTGATTGTGTTTATGAGACATTATAATTTCTCGCAGATTCCTCAGATGACCATGCCGCATAAGAGCGTATACAGGCATAAAGTTAAATAACATCAGTGTTTGTAAGGAAATGAGAAAATTAAATGATTTGCATCAAATTCGAGATGAAGTTGTAGTCAATGATGGTGAAAGTGAATAAAAACATTTAGTTACAGGGCGAATTAAACGGAGCTCTGTCTGTCGGTTAGTAACGGCTCGTTTTCAACGTCTCGTCAGCGGAACAAGACGGCGGACTTCAGTCGTCTGCCACTTAGTTACGCTTCGGTGCCGCTCTGTTTGTGACATTTGAATGAATGCATTTCTGATTTCTGACTTCGGTGAAGATACCCCTAATTAATTAGGTAAAAGAGAAGTGTGTGTGTGGCCAAAGTGTACCGTTCTAAGTTATGGGAAGAAAGAGAGAACAGGCGTCGCTTATCCTTTCTAAGTTAAAAGGCGTTAGTTGTATGACCGAGTCCAGGCTTGACTGTGTAAAAGTGCTCCTCGACCCTCGCTTTCCGTCGCCATCAATATCAAATAGTTGGCTACTTTTGTTGTTTTATTTCTACTTCCCTGTTATTCACAGAGAACAAAAGTTTCTCCAGCTGTAAAACGACCTGTTGGCTCATCAATCTTGAATGCTTTCATGGTGCTGTGTCCTTTGTTCCCCTTTCAGGCATTGTAGGGTGTTTCTGTGGGAATCCGCCTCCCAAACAAGCATAAAAGGTGCACTGAAACATCGTATAGTGGCGCATTGTTAGAAAGCGGCTGAGCTCCCAGTAAAGTGGATCAGACGCTAAAGTCCACGTTAGGAGGTCCCTGTGGTGATCGACTGCCTGTTCGTCTTACGCTACTCTCCCCAGCTTGGTTCACTGCAAGCGATAACGTGTCACCTGACAGTATTATAATAATAATAATAATTATTATTATTATTATTACAATAATATTATTATTATAATAACAGGCGGCTTGGAGCGGTGCGTGCTGTAGAAACGCTATACTTTAAATGCAAGAGGGTCTGGATAAACAGAAAAGCGATCCAGCCTTTAATCGTACCAATGCCTCAGTAATGAACTTGCTCACCTGCCCGTACAACACAAGTCCTGGCTGCTGGACTGGTTTCCAGGTCCAAACACAGTCACCATCTTGAATGCGATCAACAGCTAAAGCCAAATGGAATGCTCTCGCTCATAACGCCTCACACACACCAGACATCCAGAAGCCAGCCTGTGAGCCATTTTTGGTCTCATTTAATTTGTAGATTTGCATAAATCTGACCAGCTCACAGGACACTTTTCTGTTTACAGGTCACTCACTTTACAGTTTTGTGCTGAATTCCAGAACCAGGCAGGGATCTCGGCCCCGTGTTGTGAGATTGTATCAGTTGTGTTGTTGAATCTCTGCCAACCGACCACATATTTTTTGTTCTTGCCGATCGGTAGATGGGTATCACCTTGTTTTAGGTCTTTGAGGTCTGCCTCACTCCCCAGGGGCTCTGCCCCGCCCCAAACACCCCGAGAGCTGGCTCTGAGGTACAGGGATGCCCGGTGAAGCAGCAGGGGCTGCACAGTGACTGCTCATTAATGAGGTCATGCCAGAAGTCAGGGTCTACCTGTACGCTTCAGGGCGTTTTAAAATAAAGAGAGCAAAACCAACAAGAATTTGTTTATTATCACAATACCCATCTGGGAGGGGTCCCTCGCCCTCATGTTTTCCTAAGATAATTTACAACTAAGTGGGTCTTCACTGTTATAAGGACGTTCCGAACAAACCTTTTTTTCCATCTGAGAAAATGGAGAGTGTATATTCTGTAATGGAGACAGGGATGGTTTGTGTGGTGATTTTGTCTGGGTCTCCCTGAGACAACTTCTCCGTGACTCTTCATTCCTTGCTTTGGCACCCAGATTTTTGGCATAAAACTTTACCTCAGTAGTGACCCAGACAAAACAAGAGCTTGTGAAATTCAATGCACTTGGGTCAGGATTTCCTACAATTTCTCCATTTAAAAATGCAGCAAATTACTGTAAAGCTATTCCTCTGAAATGTGACTGATTTTCAAAATGTTCTTTGTGACTCTTCGATTATATCAACGAGCATATCAGAGAAGTTCCACAAGAAATGCATTTCTGTCACCCATGACACATGTCCAGGCCATGCCTCCGGCTCTCGTACAGGGTGCTGGAGAGCAGAGGTCACAGGAGGCCCACGGCAGCATGTGGAGCTTGGTATGCAGAGCGTGTAGCCCGCACTGTGATGCTTGGCCAGTGGCGCATGCTTCAGTGAGCGATGCAGGATCATCTCAGATTAGCAGGGACCTAGTAGAACTCACCTTAACGATGCCGGCTCACGTAACTGAGTAAACACACTGGACACGGGAAGGAATGAACACAGGCAGAAATACACGATCACACATTAGATGGCGCACACACACACACACACAGCAGCTCACACACTGACATTTCATCACCTTGCTGGTCCTCCTTTAGCTCTGGATACAGCCTATCACTATAAAAATCCACAGTGGTATCTCTGGGAAAGGTATTAAAACCAACAAAATATCGCTACCATGTAACTGGGTTAAAGAGGCTTCCAAAGCAGGAAGGGGGGTTAACCTGTGTTTTGCAGACAGAAGGATGACCAGTGGAAGAGACCACAGCACTGCACACCTTCAGCCTCTCACAGAGAGCGCGGTGACTTCCTCTCAGCGTGACACACTGGCCACAGCGCTGCACACCTTCAGCCTCTCACAGAGAGCGCGGTGACTTCCTCTCAGCGTGACACACTGGCCACAGCGCTGCACACCTTCAGCCTCTCACAGAGAGTGTGGTGACTTCCTCTCAGCGTGACACACTGGCCACAGCACTGCACACCTTCAGCCTCTCACAGAGAGTGTGGTGACTTCCTCTCAGCGTGACACACTCTGGCTACTTGGCCTGTTTTCCCGGCTGCCATGTTCCCAGGTAACCTGAGTGGCTCTGCACCTGCCACCGCGCCCACATGTGGGGGAGGGGTGGAGCTCACGGCTCGTGGAAAAGTCCCAGAGACTGCCACCACGTTGCCATGACGATTGTACCTTGTCCCCAGGGAGCTGGTGCGGTTCACTGCCATTTCCTGCTCTCTGTCTCTTTCTGTCTCTCCTTACACCTGTGTTTGGTGCCCTGGGGCCTTGTTGGGAATAGTTCCCAGGCCAGCTGACCCTCCCACCTTCTGACCCCCCCCCCCCCACATACACACACACTGCTGTCTGCCAGCATGGAAACAGAACAGAGGGGAAATTAAGTTGTGTATGGGGCAAGTTGATGAAAGTTAATAAAGTTAATAGCACAGGTAATAGAGCACTGTATGTGCAGTGTTTAGTACCGTGATATGTGTTATGCAGGTACAGGCGAGTGCAGTGTTTAGTACAGTGATGTGTGTTTCAGTGCACATTTTTGGTAGATTCTTTGATGCTAGTTTTTTGTTGCTTTAGTATCTGGGACCACAATGTGTCACCAATATATTTAGATGTTGTGTTTGTGTTCATGGATTTTTCTGTATAAAATTCTGTGCCAGAAATACCCCCATGCTGTGGGCTGATTAACTCTGTCATAAGCTGGAATTAAGGCCGATCACTGGAGCATGTGGGGGGTGGGAGGGGGCAGGGCCGTGGATGTGCCTCGTCATGGTGACTGACAGGTCATCAGACGAGCTGTAAGATGGATGGGCAGGAATGGGAGATATGAGGCAATCTTGGGCGTGGGCTTGAGCTGGCGTTAGGGTTAAGGCTATGGATGTAGCCTTTGGCATGTGCTCGGGTGAGCACCTGAGCATTTTGCCTGCTTGTAAAAGACAAACCTTTGTCCTTGTTTTGACAGGTGAGATTTGTAGGAAGGACCAACCTCCTCCATTTGGCAGCCGGAAGACGATTGGCAGCTGTTAGGCCCTCCCTTGGTGAGCAGAGACAGACGGATGAGAGGTTGAGGGCTGCGGACATGAGAGCAGGAAGGACGTGGCTGCTCTGGCTGACCGCGGCTGCCGCACTCTACCTCCTGGGTGAGTCGAGACCTCGTTCTGCCTCGGCTGCACCCCTCCTGTATCGCTACTGTAGGCAGGCTGCCACCGGGAAAATATATTTACCAGCACACAGCTGATACTGTTTTTGTATGAAACAAGCAGCTGAGGTCTTGCTGGAGGACCAGAACATCCACTTTGGAAGGTGGAGACCTGAAAGTGGGGTGGTGATCCCCACGTGCAATGCATTTACGCTCATCTATTTCCCAATTCTGTTTTCTGTTATCTCCCATGTTTGCCATTTGTTGTTCCAGTTCTTCTGTTTCAAACCTATTAAAGGTTTAATCAAGATGTTCTTTTAAGGGATGTTAGATGTATTCATACTAATAATTGTGGTGGCATTAGGGTTAGGGACGTGTACTTGTAATAGAAAGATTCCTGGTCTGAATCCCTGAGGTACCCTGAGCAAGGTACCGCCCCCAAGCACTGCTCCCTGTGCACTGAATTAGCTGCCCCCTGTATGTCACGTGTGGATTAAATGCAGGGGACAAATTTTGTTGTTGGGTGCTATGGTGTGTCAACAATGACAGCTAATCACTTTCCCTTCCATTTGGTTCATTTGGCTCCCAGTAAAAATTATGTATATATCAATAATATAACAATTTTTCACCACATTTTGAATGACCTGATTTTCAGCTTCATGTCTGACTCTTGCCTGCTGTGATTTATTTATTCGCTGTTCTTGTGACTGCACCCCCTCCCCCCATTCACAGAATACACCCATGATACAGAGGCCATGGCTCATGCTAGGGTGGGTGGGGCAGCAGACCTCGCATGCAACTTTGGAGTTCCCAGTTTGACCGGTGATGCTTCCTCTGGCCGGAGCCCGCCCTCTGTAGGCCACACCCCCTTGCACGTGGTGGAATGGCTCCGGCAGGGATACAATGTTCCCATTCTCATCAAATTCGGGGTCCACGCACCCCGTGTGCACCCCGACTATGAGGGTAAGTCTTCACCTTCACATGCACATGCAGTCCTTTCTTATGCAGTTCAAACCTGAGCTAAACTCTCACCACTCAGTCTTATCTAATTTATACCCAATATAAACCCCACCCCAGTCTCATCTAATCCTCATCTAAACCTGAACTCAGCCTTGTTCGCTCCATCAGCTCTGTGTGAGCTGAGCTCTGGGCTCTCCCTGCTGCGGTGTCGTGTTGGGCAGAAGCTGGCCCAGTGATTGGCTGGGTAAGCGCTGATTTCTCGATAGACGTCGAGGCGAAGGAGCTTCCCGAAAAGGCTGCGGGAGGGCCAAGCGCCGCGGATGCGCCGACATTCCCTGATCTGGGTTACCCAGACTGCTCTCCAGCAGCTTGCACCACCAGGCGCAGTGCTGCACAGTCTTGCATTCTGTTGCATCAGAAGTGGCGGACGCAGGGTATCGTGGGGGGAGGGGGGGGGCGCTTGTCACCGTCGTTTTCCTTTTAAGGAAATAGATGTGTGTAGGGGAGCTGTACGAGTCAGGAGCCTTTGTGCTGTTTGAAATTAGACACACATTTCATATTCCCTGGGTAATGGGAAGGGCCGCCGCCGCGGCCGCCGCTGCCGCTGCTGTAACGGCAGGCAAGGTGAGGCATCATCTGATTTGTAAGCGATGCAAATTGCCCTGGATACTGGTGCATTCTCCCAGGCAAAATTAGTGATGTAATGCAAGCTGGGAGCCAATGCAAGAAAGCCTGAGAAACACACACAGGCTGCACCAGCCAATGAAGTGTGCCATATCTCTTGCGCCAGCGTGTGTAGGCCAATCAGTTTTGCCAGGGATCTCCAGGCAGTATGTGTCATCCAACCAGCTTTTCCAGGCCTTTTCCACCAGGACATGTCAGCCAGTTGTCTCTTCAGCCATAAAATGCCAGCCAATCAACTCTCCATAGCTCTTGAGCCAACATATGCCGGCTAATCAGCTTTCAAAGTGTTGCCTCATGCAAGAGCAATAATAATACAATGGGTTCTAACTTGTGGGAAGGTGTTCCATATTTGCACTACGGTTCAGGGGAACATGCTGAATACACTCTGAATACTCCCCTTTACACACTCCATCAGCATGGTGCCTTTTCACACACTCCTACAGCACTGTGCCGTTTTACACACTCCTACAGCACTGTGCCGTTTTACACACTCCTACAGCAATGTGCCCTTTTACACACTCCTACAGCAATGTGCCCTTTTACACACTCCTACAGCACTGTGCCCCTTTACACACTCCTACAGCACTGTGCCCTTTTATACACTCCTACAGCAATGTGCCCTTTTACACACTCCTACAGCACTGTGCCATTTTACACACTCCTACAGCAATGTGCCCTTTTACACACTCATACAGCACTGTGCCCTTTTACACACTCCTACAGCAATGTGCCCGTTTACACACTCATACACCTCTGCCCCTTTACATCCTCCTACAGCACTGTGCCCATTTACACACTCCTACAGCACTGTGCCCCTTTACACACTCATACACCTCTGCTTCTTTACACCTTCCTACAGCACTGTGCCCCTTTAAACACTCATACAGCAATGTGCCCCTTTATACACTCATACACCTCTGCTCCTTTACACCCTCCTACAGAACTGTGCCCATTTACACACTCATACAGCACTGTGCCCATTTACACACTCATACACCTCTGCTCCTTTACACCCTCCTACAGCACTGTGCCCATTTACACACTCATACAGCACTGTGCCCATTTACACACTCATACACCTCTGTTCCTTTACACCCTCCTACAGCACTGTGCCCATTTACACACTCATACAGCAATGTGCCCCTTTATACACTCATACACC
>JAODLC010000123.1:30974438-30996964 GCA_026781145.1 Hippopotamyrus pictus | reverse complement strand
ACCAGATGACCCCTAAATGTTTCTCTGAGCCAGATGACCCCTAAATGTTTCTCTGCGCCAGATGACCTCTTAAATGTATCTCTGTACCAGATGACCCCTAAATGTTTCTCTGAGCCAGATGACCCCTAAATGTTTCTCTGCGCCAGATGACCTCTTAAATGTCTCTCTGCGCCACATGACTCCTTAATGTATCTTTTGATGTTTTTGTGGCTGTTCAGGTCGTGCTTCCCTGACCCATTTGAACTCTCTGAGGGTGGACCATCTTCGCCTACAGGACGAGGGCTGGTATGAGTGCCGTATCCTGCAGCTGGACAGACTTGCAGAGGACTCTCGCAATGGCTCCTGGATCTTCCTGTCTGTTGCAGGTAACAGCTTCAGGGCTATAGAGTAGATCCAAAGCATATTATAAAAATATATCAGCTTCACAATGTTCACAGTAATGCCAGGATTCTGTCAGCTTTGGTATTTTCACAGTAACACCAGGTTTCAAATAGCTCCAGTCTTCATAATAATGTCAGGGTTCCTACAGTTTTAGTGTCCATAGCAGTCATAGAGTTATGGGGTTTGGACCTTGTGCCCTGGTGCACAAATCCAAACATGCAGATAAGCACTTTCCACTTTAAACACTGTTGAGGGAGTGGATAATGTTTCAACTAGATGCCAGTGATATAATGTGACTCACCTTTAGTTACTGACCCGGATGAGGACACCAGCAAATCTCATTGTAGAAGCAGGGGAAAGCTGTTCTGAACACACACTGCTTTGAAATTATATCTTGTGGGGACTATCCATTCATTTCTATGGGGAAAACTCTAATCCTAACATGACCTTAACCTTAACCCCTACCTAGTCCTAACCTTACCCATAAGTAACCAAATAAAATACAATAATTTTACCATTTGTAGTTTTCCGATTGCATTCACAGATTTTTGTGGGGACCTGAAAAATTGATTTTTTTTTTACATTGTGGGGAACATTTGGTCCCCATAATGTAATATAAACATAATCCACATACACACTCCTTTTCAGCCTGAACATTTAACTGACTAATGCTCTCATTTTAAGCCTGAACACATTCCAGGTTAACACTTTCATTCTCTGAACACATTACAGATTGCCACTCTCATTTTCAACCTGAACAAATTCTGGGTTAATACTCTAATTTTCAATCTAAACAAATTCCAGGTTACCAATCACATTTTCATTCTGAACACATTCCAGGTTTATACTCCCATTTACAGCTTGAACACATACCAGCGTTAACAATAACATTTTCAACCTGAACACATTCCAGGTTAAACACTTCTGTTTTCACAGTATATGTTCGCACTATTAACTAGTGAGTGCTTTACTTTATTTTATGAAGGTTTTTAGGAAAAAAAACTAAATAGATACATTCAAAACAAGGTAATATTTATCACCTTGTTTCAAATACATCAACAAAGGGTGCAATGTCAGCACATGGCGTTTAACGCAGTGAAAACATGGCTTTTCCCATCTGCTGCAGCTCCACCCGTGTTCATCAAGACTCCACCCCCCTCCCTGGAGGTCCTGCAGGGCGATTGGCTGTCCCTCGCTTGCAGCGGCCATGGCAACCCCACCCCAGCTGTCACCTGGAGGAAAAGCCACACGCCAGCTGATGGAAGTGCGACACAGGAAGCGCCTTTAAATGTGAGTAGTCATGTGACACCACAGGAATGACATCGTAAAAGACACCCATATTTGGAATTGCTCTGACACTATCACCACATGTATGTGTTTATTATTATATCATATCATTTCCTGCAGTTCTATATACTTGGATTTAAAAAATAGTAAAAATACTGAATCATCAGTAGTGCTGTTATAACAACTGTCATGTTTTAAATATAACCAGAGTTTCTGTGGGTTATTTACACATTTCCTAGTAGCTCGATCTGAAATGGCTCCATTTGTAATTTGGTAATCCTCACACCCCCTCCCAGGTGTCCAACGGAACCTTGTCTTTCGGGGCTGTGTCCCGGGCCATGGCCGGGGAGTACACATGCGTTTTGGCCAACAGCGAGGGCCAGCTGAGCCACTCCACGCACCTGAGGGTCAAAGGTGACTGGGCTGGGGTGGGATGGCTGTGATTGCCACTGATCCCCACTGCATTTCACTGTCCCTGTGTGTGAGTCAAGTGCATTAAGCAGGCCCACAGCTCCCCAATACTTAAGAAGGCCAGAAGTGCCATCTAGTGGTCATATGGTGGAAATACCATTTTCAGATGTAGCAGAGTCTATCCATTCTTGTTCCACAACCAGGCAAGTCAATTCAGAACACTCAGGGAAAAATGCAGGGGAGATCCTGGATGGGATGGGTGGATAGATTTGCTCAGAAAAAAAAAAAAAAAAATTTAATATTACAATAAATGAACAGTAAAAGACATCAAAAATTCTTCCGTTCTCCAAAAAGTTACTGATACCTTGTTGGATGACTAGAAGAACACCACTTCAGTTCCTATACCTCTCCTCAGGGGAACCTCAGCCATTTCATGTGTTCGGTAAATTTCACTACCAGCACACTTAATTAACTGAAATAACACAATGCCGTATTGATTAGCCAAATAAAGTTTAAAAATCATGGGTGTATTGGTCGCTGCCAATACTGGGGTGACTTTCAAAGAGGTTTTGAAATGGTTAAGCTGACACATTCTGACAGACATAATATCATAGTTTTACACCAACATATTTTTTTTTGACAGTGAACACCATTTGTACAGTACTGCATGTATGTTTATATGTATGAACAAAAATTATAATGATTCCTAATGCTAAAACAGGTCCCCCAGTCATCATAACTCCACCTGAGGACACAGCTCTTAACATGTCCCAGGATGCATTGCTGCAGTGCCAAGCAGAGGCCGACCCTCCCAACATGACCTACGTATGGCTGAAGCAGGATGTGAACGTATACCATGTTGAGTGAGTACTGTGTGCGACCCTGAAGGGCTCAGCTTGGAGGAAGCTTCACTGCTGTTTGACTGCAGCTCTCAAGGGACCTAGTGACCATGACTTGCCACTTGACCATGACTCACTGGGGAACAAGTGATCAGAAGCTCAGTGCACAGGAAGGACTGGTGCTCTTTGACCATGAATTACTTGGAAAGGAGTGATAATGAGCTCAGTGTACGTTGACCGGTGCTGTTTGACCATGAGTCACTGGGAAACGAGTGACCATGTGTTACGGTGGAGTAAGATGGAAGGGACAATCCACAGAGTGGCTTATAGACAAGGAGTTTTATTGGAAATGCCAAACTAACTAGAAACAAAGGGACAATAAGGGGTCAAAACAAAAGCAGGAAATAAAACTAGAACTGAACAGGCTTAACTAAACACAGGGAAAAACTAACACCATAAGCTACAGGGACCACAAGCAAGAAACATGCCGGGACAGTTGTAGGATATACAGGGAACACACAGGAACTTACAGCAAGCAGAACTAATGCAACAACCAACTGAGCAACAAGGGAAATGCACAAATAACAAGGGTGTGGGCTATTACTAAATCAACCAAACACTAGGAATTTGGGTAACAAGGAACAGGTGAGAGTAATAATCATACACTAGGGATTAGGGCAACACAGGAGATACAGGGAAAAAAGGGAACAAAATGAGGTAAACCAGAAACAGACCAATACAGAAGTAACATGAACATAAGGGAAAACTGAATTGTGCACATCTGTGTTCTGTTGTGTCGTCAGCTCTCTCAAGTCACGGGTGAAGATCTTGGTGGATGGAACCCTCCTAATACATAACCTCCTCCCAGAGGATGCTGGGAACTACACCTGCATGCCGACCAATGGACTGCTGACAGCACCCACTGCTTCTGCCTACCTCACTGTAAAGCGTAAGGAAGGGCTGTGTCCTTGCATGCCATTCTGCATCGTTAGGGAGCTTTCACATGATAACCAGTAAGCAGTGCCCTTCCATCACTGTCTATGGGGAGCTGAGCGTCAACTCATCACCTCACGTCACACCACCTTGAGCGATGTGTTCTGCTCAGATTTTCTGTTTTGACACTGCTCAAAATTCAGCCAAATTTAACTTTCTCGCCTTCGCTGCTGACCTCTCCAAGGTACAGCCAATGAGAGAAGAGCCGTATGTGACATGAGCTGAAACATACGTAGCAATACAACAACGGAGGAGAAGCTCACGGCTCATGTGATTCCCTGAGCTGTATAACACAACTTTAAAATTGTACTATGATCTACAAAAAAAGACGTCCGTTTGGGAAAATGTCAGCATTAAGGCAGGGAGAGACAATATCTACTCTCTGTAATGTAGTAGGTATTAAATAGAAAAAACATTAATAACACAATTAACTGTGAATTAATAATAACGAACATAATAACAGAAAAGGAATGTCGCTGCAGGCGAACGCTTTAGGAGGCTGCTCAGAGCTTTATTCTGCAGCACCTACCAGCAATGCCGCTCTTGTACAAAGACAGAGTGGCCTTAAGGACACAGTCCTCCATCAGTGTGGCCACGCTTCTCTTCCTGTCCCTTTTTAGATCCTGCACAGGCACTGTGGATGCCCAGGGAGACCTACCTCCCCACCGGAATGGGGGGGCGCATTCCTTGCCCTGTGCGAGCTGAACCCCCACTGCTTTATGTGATCTGGACTAAGGACGGGGAGCCCCTGGACTTGGAGTTGGTCAGTACCCGTGTGCCTCACAGGACACTGCAGCATTTTAGGCATGGAATATAACTGCCTTGACTCACTTGATTAGCAGATGTTGTATGTAGAATTGCTGTTGGGCCACACGGCATTCTGAAAGAGTCCCAAGGAGCTCAGATCCTGTTTCGCCTTGTCTCAGTTCCCGGGCTGGACACTGGACTCTGAGGGCGCCGTCCTGATTGCTGCAGCCAATGACAATGCACTGGGAGTGTATGCCTGTACCCCCTATAACAGCTACGGGACGATGGGCCAATCGGATCCCACCACCACAGTCCTGCAGGCAAGCCCTCTCTGTTCATGTTTATATGGTGTGGATCACGGAGTAACTAGGACTCTTAGGAATATCCTTGCTGTGGTATTTCAGAATGTATTAGACCAAGACTGAGAACCAGGTCTTCTGTACAGACAACAGTGATCCTACCCATTTCACTGACAACTCGCTGTGCTGCTATCCTGTAACCTCATCTTCTGTGGGATGCCCCTTACTGCTGTGCAGACGCAGGTTCCCCAGGGAATGCCAGGTTCTGTAAACTTTGCCACAGCCTTTTCCTGCCTCTACAGGACCCCCCCACGTTCTCAGTCAGCCCCCAGGAGGAGTACAGACAGGAGGTCGGCAGAGAGCTGGTCATTCCCTGCCAGGCAGATGGAGACCAATATGTAAACATAACCTGGAGGAAGGTAAGGATAGAGAGGTCTGTAACGTGATACTCGGTTCTATAGTGAGGTCTGTAATGTGATACTCAGTTCTATAGAGAGGTCTGTAACTTGATACTCGGTTCAATAGAGAGGTCTGTAACGTGATACCCGGTTCTATAGAGAGGTCTGTAACTTGATACTCGGTTCTATAGAGAGGTCTGTAACGTGATACTCGGTTCTATGGAGAGGTCTGTAACGTGATACTCGGTTCTATGGAGATCTGTAACGTGATACTCGGTTCTATGGAGAGGTCTGCAACGTGATACTCGGTTCTATAGAGAGGTATGTAACGTGATACTCGGTTCTATGGAGAGGTCTGTGACGTGATACTCGGTTCTATGGGGAGGTCTGTAATGTGATACTCGGTTCTATGGAGAGGTCTGTAACCTGATACTCAGTTTCATGGAGAGGTCTGTAACCTGATACTCAGATCTATACAGAGGTCTGTAACGTGATACTCGGTTCCATGGAGAGGTTTGTAACCTGATACTCGGTTCCATGGAGAGGCCTGTAACCTGATACTCGGTTCCATGGAGAGGCCTGTAACGTGATACTCAGTTCCATGGAGAGGCCTGTAACGTGATACTCAGATCTATACAGAGGTCTGTAACGTGATACTCGGTTCCATGGAGAGGTCTGTAACCTGATACTCGGTTCTATACAGAGGTCTGTAACGTGATACTCGGTTCTATACAGAGGTCTGTAACGTGATACTTAGTTCTACACTGATTACTCCAAAGTCTGCACTGCATACTCTCATACCCACCATCTCCATTTTGTATACTATAATACTTTTTTCAGCTTTTGTTGGTTTCTTTTTAAGGTCACTGTCCTTTAACCATTTGCCTCCTGCAGGTTGGATCCAGCCCCCGTTCTCCCTATATTGTGGCAACCAACGGCTCCCTGGTGCTGCGGCCACTCAGCAAGGACCACCAGGGGGTGTGGGAATGTAGTGCTGCTAATCGTGTGGCTGCTGTTACCACGGTGACAGAGGTCTTCGTGCTGGGTGAGAAGGTGGCACTCACAGCAACACGCAGGGGCGCTACACACCCAACATAGTACTGGACACAGTATTACAGATAGACACAATGTAAGTTATTTCTGGCAGAGTGCAAAAACAGAGAAAACAACAGCTTGTAATAGAAAAGCCTTCTGGGAGACAAAATCCAGCTGAACGATATACAGAGTGTCAGTCCTAATACTGGAATATGATAGACGTATTTAAACATACAGATGGGCAGTACTGATGCAGAGATATGACAGATGTATGAAGGCACAGAAAACATAAGTCTTACAGAGGGTCTGTACTGACATTGAGACTGCACTTTGTTTTATTATTCACTATGTCCATCACACAGGCACCAGTCCTCATGCTGTAAGCTCAGTGTCCGTCGCTCCCGGGACTGATCGAGCCAACGTGTCCTGGGAGCCTGGCTTTGACGGCGGCTTTGTCCAGAAGTTCACTGTTTGGTCAGTCTCTGGTGTACTTTCCTTCCACGCATGCTCACTATCTTCTGGCAACCTCTGAGGTCCTCTGTCTGTCTCGGTGTGTCTCACCCAGGCTGAAGCAGGGCTCCACAGGGAGGCAGGAGTGGACTTCACTACCCGCTTCCCCATTCACATCCAGCTTGTCGGTCTTTGGGCTTCTGCCTGGCACCAGCTACCAGTTCAGTGTGCTGCCTCAGAACCAGATGGGAACAGGACCATTCAGCGAGATTATCACCGTCAGAACTCTGGGTGAGTATCTGTGTGCTGCCAAGTATCATAAGAACATTTTACTGAGCTGTGGAAGCCATTTGCTCAGCCTGCACATGTCAGCATGTAGCATATAGCTGATGCTAAAGTTAGCATTGGCTTAATAATCACAAGCAGTATATTCCAAGCACCTGCTTCCTTTTGTGATGAGAAATGACCCTGCTTAATTAATGACCCTGTTCATAGACTCAGATCTTCACTGTTGAGCAGTGGGTGATCAGAGTTGTTCATAGACATGGGGTCTCAGGTATCAGGAAGCTGAATTTGTACCTACATCGTCTTTGTCATGACTGGGGATTATCTAGGAATGTAGGTTAAGTGCTTACAGAACAGAAGGGCCCTTTCTCAGACTTGATCATGTGACCTGCTGCCAACAGCTTTTTTATTGTCGCTCTCGTTCTCAGTCCCTATTGCAGATCCTCCTTTAGTGCGGGCTAAAATTCCAAACTTAGCACCACCTACATCACTTGTAGCCAATCGGAGCTCATTGGGACTTGTCTTACAATGGTCACCGCCAATTCCCCAGTATCCACCAATCAGCAGCTTTGTCCTTCAAGCCCGGCATGATGAAGGGGATTGGCTAGTTCTGGAAAGGGATATCAGTCCCAATGCAAGCGAGTTGCTGGTGCAAGGATTGCTTAAGGTAATACATACAGTTCTTGTTTTAAACCAGATGATATCATGTCCTTTGCTATGAGCCCCAGCATAGGGGTGGTATGAATGGAGGATGAATGGAGTGCAGAATGGCTGTGGGTGGAGCTTACCTTACAGCAGCACGTAACACCTTAAATTAAAAACCTAATCAGAATCTGAGAGGGTTCGTTGTACCAAGGCCCACTTGGTGATGTCCGGTTCCTTCCAGATGGTTATACTTTCTGCTCTCTGCAGGACTGCAGCTATGAGCTCAGGATGTTTTCTCGCCAAGATGAGCTGGTGGGGGAGCCCAGCGTGTCAGTCAACATCTCCACCAGGGGTCAGCATCAACCCACATTCTTGCTAACAGACCATTTTCCTGTCATGATAGCCATTGAGTATTTGCTAATGATCTTGCTGAGAATGTTGTAGGCTTCCCTGAAGGCTATTGTGATGTTATACAGCTGCTGTTATTCCTAGTGAATCTTCACTATAGTTTTTGAGTGGATTTTTGTGTGCTTTGATATCACCACAGGAATGGAGGCATACCCAGCAGAACACGAGGTCCGCGACCTCGTCCCAGAGCCACTGCTGGCTGGTGTAGCTGGGGGTGTGGTTTTCCTTTGTGTAGCTATTCTCTTCTCCTTGGGGATGGCTTGTGCAGTGAGAACCAGGAGGAAAAGGCGGCGGAGGAAGAGGCGGGAAGGTGTGGACTGTTAGCTGTACTACTGCTAAAAAGCTGTGTGTGGTCCTCGGATAATATCTTGCCACTTTGGTCCTCTGCCAGTCTATGTGTATTCCCAGAGTTGATTTTGCTCTTTTGTTTTGTTTTTGTTTTTCATAGATCTTCAGATAGCCCTGCACAAGAGTCAGCTCGCTGAGTAAGTAATGCCTACTATTGTTTGTTCAGCCGAAAGTAATACAGTTTGTCAATTATACTTACATTTTACATATGTAGCAGACACTTTTGCCCAAAGAAACATTCAAGTGAGGCAAATAGCACATTACAAACATATATTCTGTCAAGAAGTCAACTAAGCATAAGGGCAGCTAGGCTGAGCTTCCAATGAATGCCCACCAGGTACAAGTGTAAGCAGTACTAGAGCAGGAGCTACACAATAATTTAACAGAGCAGCAAAGGCTAACAAAGCAAGAACTTAATAAGACTATTCAAGGACCAGAAGGGCCACATAAGATCGTTCAGAGAACATAAACAGGCATCAAGCTAGTAGAGGAATTCATGGAACAGATGGGTTATGAGGCGTTTCTTGAAGGTGGAGAGGGAATATGATGACTGGGTCTAGTTTGGATGCTTATTCCACTATAGGGGAACCACACAAGAGAACCATCTGGAGTGACACTTCTCACATGGTGGGGGGAGCTTCAAGCAGCATTGGTTTGGAGGGGGCAAGATGAGAGATAGGTTTTAGGGAGCCTTTTGATGGAGATGGCTACCTGTCCATTGATGGACCTATTAGCCAGTACCAAGGACTTGAACTCAATGCAAGCACCAGTAGGGAGCAAGTGAAGAGAGGCAAGGATGTGTGTGACATGAGAACGATACCCAGGCTGAATGAATACCAGGTGTGCAGCTGTGTTTTGAATTATTTGTAGTGGTTTGTCACCACATGCTGGTAGATCTGCTAGTAAAGGGTTGCTAGTCTAGACAAGCAACTTGGAATGACCTGTCAGATAGGTATGAGTCAAACTGTCTTATTTATTTTAACCTTATTTCTGTTTTCTTCCCGCTCATCTATTCAACCAGATGTGATGCTCCTCTTTCGATGGTAATAAACTGCATGTTCTGTTCCTTTCCTTTTCTGTTTTTCATCCTCTGCCTTTCCTACTTCTCTCTGTCTCTCCATCTTTCTTTCCCTCAGGAGTAGTTTGTCCCGGCAAAGTCCAGATAGCATCCTGAAGATGAAGATGTCCCCAGGTACCATCTCCCATCCAGGTTCTTCGCCTTCCCAATCTCACTGCTTTTCTTTCGACAAGATCACTTGTGAATTCCAAGACCACAAGCAGGACCAGCGCCTCCTTTCCAGCCCTCCACCCCGCTATACTTTTCCGCAAAGCCCCCCAGCTGGATTGTGTTCCTCCACTACCCTGGAGTCCATCTCCAGAGGTCCAGATGGCCGATTTGTTCTCCATCCCTTAGAGAATAGCCCCCCTGACACACCTGAGGATAAGCAAGATCTGAGGGCAGACTTCACACAAAGCTCTGATGCAGGCAGCAGCCATGCATCTCAGCTAGACTCTCTAAAGTCAGACTCCCCACGGTCAGAGAAGGAGCAGAGGAAAAAGACATCTCCCATTTTCACTGTGGATTTGCCTGTGCCAGTGGGTCGAGTGCGAGGCTTAGCCAGGAACTTCTCTGAACATGCACGCTTATACCAAGACCATAAGCAAGGCTTGACTGAGGGATTGCTGGAGCAGTCACACTCCGAGGGCAAAGAGGATCGTGTTCGGGATTATGTGGAGCATCTCCGGGAGGTCATCCCGGACCTGAGCAGACTGGAGAAGGACCCTGTGTACCTACCTCTGGAAAGAGATGGTCGACTCACTGCCACGAGCACTCTGGTGATGCAGATGGAGCATGAACGAGAAAGGGGAAACCTTGCCAAATGTCTGAAACTGGCTCGTGAGAGGGAGGAGCTGGAGCGTGAGCTGGAGCAGTACACAAGCAGCCTGAGGGTCCGAGCCTGGCAGAGTGACTCACCAGACCAGCAGCCAATATGGAAACGACGCAATGCCACCCTTCCTCGCAAGAGTAAGCCTGCCTTTCATCTGGGAAGCACATACAACACTCTGGGGAAGAAGGTGTCTTCTGCATACCTGCTGCAAGATGTTACTCCCCTTACCTCATTCACCAGTCTGGTTCCTGTCCAGAGCTCGATGGAGCAAGCCAGACCTTTTAAGCAGCTGCTAAGGACACAACCACAAGGGGATGACACTGATTGGGAGGACTTATCTCAGTCCTCCTTCTCTAAGCGGACCTCTCCTTCCCACCGCTTACCTATTTGTGATACTGCTGTCCTTCTGCCTGAGTACTTCAGCAGCAGACAGAGGTGTCCAAATGAAAACTATAGCTATGGGTGGAAGGAAGAAGCTGAACACTGTGATGATAGTGCCAATACAGGCACCCAGCCTGCTGAGCTAGGACCAATTTATAGTTCCCAGCAATCAAACTTTAAACCAAAGTCTACCACAGACAGATTTAACCTGGACAAAGAACCGGACTCGGGTCCACTGTGGAATCAGTTGAGCCCTTATCCAGAGCCTTCCCCTCCGAAGTCAATTCTGGAATACCTGAACCTCCCAGGGTTTGTAGAGATGAGTGTTGATGAACCAGTAGCAGAATCAGACACTGCCACCTCCAAAAACTGCTGTCCTTCCTTGGACCAGGAATGTTGGACATCCCTGCAAGGTGAACCAGATGTGGTTCCGAAGGATTGGAGTACTCATACACAGGACAGTCCTATCAGAGACACAGACCAAATAGGGGATATTTTACCAAGTGGAAATTCTCAAATTTCCAAAATTCAGGGTAGTGAGTTACCCTCCAGGATATGCATATCACCAGTGTCATTTTTGAAGGAATCAGTAATATTAGATCAGTTTGGTCCTGAGAAATGTTCATCGAAGAAATCTGCCTCTCAAGAATTCCTAGACCCAAATGCTTGGATTGACTCTTTGAATCAGAGCCAAGCTTGTGCATCTCCATTCTCCTCCAGGTCAGTCACTGATTTGCACAGGCAGCCAGAATGTTCCACATCCACAGACCAACAATCATCAAACCACAATCAACAGGCCACGCTTTTCTCTGATGCTTCCAAGTGGCCCACATCTTACCAGGAGGCTCTGACATCTGTGCACCACAAACTGACCCCACTCAGATCTTCAGTCTCCCTTGGCTCCTCCAGGCTAAGCACAGAGATGGGTCGACTGAGACCTCGAGATGCTGCAGTTAAGCCAACAAAAGCTTTCCGGCCAACGGGATACAGCTTACCATCACGGGGGCAAGTCTTCTTCCATCAAGGAGACTCTGAAAGTGAAGGGGAAGAGGTACGGGAACAGGGGATGGAGCTGGAGATCGAGATTGGGGGCCGCAAAGAGGACAAGGAAGAACGGGATAGCTTTGCCAGTCAGAGTAGTGGTAGGGGCAGCTTGGGACCCACCGGCACTCAGCCTGTCTCTCCAACGCCAACCCAACCTGGCTGTGTTGGTATCCCTGGGCAGGGAAAAGGACTTATGGAGCAGCTGGGTATGCAACCTAAGAGCAGAGGGTGAGGCCTTCTTTCTAACCCTAACCCTAACCCTTCTTTCTAACACCAACAGTCACCTGAGACACGTAACTCAGATTAATCATTTGACTTACATATTGTAAATATATATTCATTCACACAGATATTGCCCTGTGTGTTATTTCCATTGTTTCCAAAATGCTGATAAACTGGGACAAGTTTGCTCTATATTCATTTTCTTCTCCAGTAAGTGAAGAGGTCTGTAAAAATCATAATGTTTTTGATTTCTGCAATAACACTGGCTTACACTCCCGGGAAATCACTGAATAATTTGGGATGTATGACCTTTCTTGGCATACAAGAGCAGGATGCTTTCACAGTTTTGACATCAGTTCATTACGTTTTCACAGGAGAAGGACTTCAGGAGATGAAAGCTATGAATGGGACTCAACTGACTCCTGTCCAGAATCCATCATCACGAAGACCACAGGGCTTAGCTACATGAAGGACAGCATGGCAGATGGACGGGAGCCGAAGATGACCACCCGCCCCCATGCCACTATGGACTCCCAGAGCAAATGTGAGTCCCTCAGCTCTTATCCTGTAACACAATAGACTGTCCTCTGTAATGCCTTGTTCATTTTTCTTTCAGTAAGCAGTCGTGCAGGAACCCATGGCCCTGAAGAACATGCTTACACTCAAGCAGACTACCACACCCTCCGGCGCGTCACACGACGGCAAAACTCCTTTCCAGTGCAGAATGAGCCCAGCACTGCATCCTTTTGAGCACTGTGATTTCCTGGACAGTCTTAATTGACCCCCTTCCTGCACAACACCCTTTGCTCACTCATTTCTTGGTCCGTTGCGACATAATCCCTTATTCTTTTGTGGTGTTTGCCTTTGCCCTGCTGTTTTGTTTTGTGTTGCTTCAAATCTCCATGTTAACTGTAAGTTTTCTTTACCTTCGTTGTTTCAAAACAGGGAACAAGTGGGCCCTGTGACAACTGATTCATCTGATGGCAGAATTTAATGTCACCAGGTGGGGGTTAACTTGATAGAGCCTCAGGGTACTGACTGAATAGCTGTGCTAGAGAAAAGAGTGGAGTTAAGACCAGGGCTTTTGTACCATGGCATGCTCTGAATCTCTTCGGTTAACCCAACAGTATGGCATGCACTGATTTGGGACCCATGTAAAGTGGATACCTGTCCAGGAAAGAAGCTTTATTTAGGCAATTAAGATAAAATGGAAAGAGGGAGCAGTGTGACGGTGCACTGGTGAGCATGGTGACACACCTCTGGGACCAGGGTTCAAGTCTTGCATGTTCTCCCTGTGTCATCATGGGGCTTCCTCTGAGTTCTCCAGGTCCTCCCCCTACAGTCCACAGACAGTCTGAGTGTGCGTATGGATGTTGGCACCCCATCCTGGGTTAATCCCTGCCTTGCACCCGTAGCTTACAGGACAGGCTGTATGAGCCTGAATAGGACAAGCAGGGATGGAGAATGGGGGGGGCTTTTGCCAGGGGCTGTTCATAAGCACCACATAAGCAAGAGCTTTGTATAGCACCCTCAAAGCCTGAGGCCCTGGGAGTTCTCTGTTCTGTAAAACCGGCCAGTCATTGGCTCCCTCCCTGTTTCCCTCCTTTCTTATATCCATGTTTTTGTGCCTTGAAAAGCCCACATGCTTCGACACACAGCCTATTATGGCAAGCTGATTTCTGTTGACATAAACTCCAGATTTATGTTTTACCACAATCCCCTTAAATGTTAATATATACCATGGTAGATGGTAATGGATAATGTCATATGTACTCGATTATAGATGGTTCCTTTGTCTTTCTTCGCTTTTTATTAACACTGCCACAAGGCACCGAGGTATAAGCCCCTCAGCCTGTGCTATAAAGGGCAATAAACGGGAGGAGAGCGACCTTCAAGCTGAGAGCTAAACTCTTTTTTTGCATGTCTGGGAGTAATATAAACATCAGTGGTGGCGTGGTGGCTCACGCTCAGGGTCTGGGGTTCGAATCCTGCCCCACAGTCCATGAGGTTAGGCTAATTGGGGGTCTGGGGTTCGAATCCGGCCCCACAGTCCATGAGGTTAGGCTAATTGGGTGTCCCAAAATTGACCAGAGTCAAGAGGATCTGGCAACAGAACACTAGGCGACCTCCAGCAGAGGCACCTTAACTGTGGGGCCATATATCACATGACCTCCACAACGGACCTGGACATGACATTATGGCATCTTCAGGCATGAGGCTCGAAATCACATGACCTCCACAATAGCACTGGATATGGCTCTTAAAATATGTATTTGCTATTTTGATGATATTAGTGCAACATCAGGAACGGATGGTATTAATCTCATTTAAATCTATGGGAACGGACGTCAATAGTCTATTTTAAATTTAGGATTTTGGTGTGAAATGTTCACCTCTATGTAGCTTGAGGTGCCATCTATGCACATGTTTAACCTTTTGAGTTCTCTTCAGTAGTGTTATGTCCGGGCCAGGTGTGGAGGTCATGTGATTTCCAGCCCCACAATGGAGACCTGCCTAATTGAGGTCGCCCAGTATTCTGCAGCCAGACTCTGCTCCATAGGGGGCGCAGTAGGTGCCCTGTGATGCACTGGCAGGATGAACGCCCAGCCTCATGCCCTGCGGTGCCTGTGACAGGATACAGCTCCCATCACCCGTGACGGAAGCAGTTAGAAAATTTCAATAATGATTTAAAAGACATATGATTCCAGATCTGTTCAGGCAATACACAATTGTAAAATGCAATACCTTGGAATGAGACAGAGCTTGAGTGGTGCCGTTTGTGCTGAATGAATGCTGTTTCTGACAAGGCTTGTACATGTATGTGAGATTGTGGGACCAAAGGCACCTGAAAAGGGAGGTTTGGCTCAAACCTGAATCAGCCACATAAGCTGGATGGTCCACTACCTTCGTTAGACACTCAGACACCTTTGTTCTCTTACAAATTTGATTTCCACTTTGATGAAGCACAGCGTGTTTTGGTTTTTTTGGACTTGCCACGGCATTTAAAAAGCAACACCAGGAGGTGGGCGACGCGAGGGAGCTCTCGTCTCCTGCTCTTAGCCCTGAAGCATTAAGGGCAAAGCTGTTCTCTGGGCCGTGTTCTCGCCGTCTCACTGGCGATGGCGGTGAGCTAAGAATCAAGTGGTACACATGACCAAAGAACTCAGAAGAAAACTGAGCAGGGCTGCAGGAAGCCCCACTTCTCAAGACCATCCGTCCAACTTTACGAGGCAACACCGACCGTGTTCAAGTGTTTCTTACAAATGTAATGAATAAACGTCAATGTTTTGCACTGCTGTTCTAATTTAGAATCGTGATTTTACTGTATCTTGTGTAGCTTAAGCTGATGTTTCCCAACCCAGTCCTCAGACCCACAGACGGTCCATGTTTTCGCTCCTTCCCAGCTCCTTACCAGACAGTCCACAAACATGGATTATCTATGGGTCCCTGAGGACTGGACTGGCTTAAGCAGGTAAATGAGGGAGGTGCCAGACCACACCAACCTGAAACGTGACAACTGCCTGTGCTGTTTACATGTAGCTTTGAGGTCCGTCCAAGGAACTGCATCTGTTTCTTTTATAATGATTTATTCTGTCCTTTTGTAAAACATTCAGATTTGTATTTTGTCGAATTTGTATTTAAATGTGATTGTCTGTTTAATGAAACTTTTATAAAAGAACGCGTAAAACATTGCTAGGATGGATTTTAAAAAACATCTTACATTTGTGACAGTGACAGTTTGATACTGAACCCAGCTTTGTTTTAGACAAACATTCATTTTGTACAAACTGGGAAAACATGCTGTTGTGGCACGCTCGTGATTTCCAAGAGACTGAAATAAACTCGATGTTATGATACAAATGTGGCAAAAGGCATCAGCTCATTGTCAGTCACTGAAAGACACCAAAAGTAAATGCTTTAAGACCTGAATAACATCTTCACTGTATGCTATGTTACCATGACTGTGTCCCTTTATATCTTTATACAATCAGCGGGAGTCATATAGGGTGACAAGTGTGGAAATCAAGGATGGATTTCAAATGATTAAAAAAAAAAAATCCCAATAATAAAGTTTGGTGCAGCCTGGAATGTGTCCAATGTATCCTCAGGACCCTGTGGGAAAACAAGGGAAACAGAGTATAGTACCTACAGATGGTCATCATGTGCGAAATCAACTCAGAACCAACAGAAGGAAGAAGAAAAGAAATCTGAAAATAAAATCAAGAAAGGGTGTAATGTTATGTCATCTAACCCTAACCCTAACGCTCCTTGTGGGGAACAGCACTCACTTATGGCATCAGGAGACAGTCACCGCTAATGGCAAAAAAGAGTTTAGGGTACAACCTGACATTTCTCCAGTTATGATACAGAAGGGTCCAAAACTGTTTGGCTAGAACCTCCAAGTAAATATTTTATTACTATATAAAAATAAACACCACCACCAATAATAATTATCATTATTACTGATTAACTGTTTTGTATAATGTTTACTGTAATTTTTAACCAAACAATGTCCTGATATTGGAAATGCTACCATTCAAACACTTAACAAGCAGTGTATTGATAACTATCCTTAATAACTTGTTTTTGGCTACAAATCTGCCCCTGAAGAGTAGATTTACTTACATCGGTGTCTCTTTAAATCTGACTGAGTGAAGTTCCTTCCTCACTGCGTAGTGGTTAGGCATCTCTCCTTGTGTTTTTGTTGGTGTTTTTCTATCTTTCGTAAATGACCTATGCTCCTCCTATGTCTCTTTCTTGTAGGAGTCCTTTGGTGAGATTTTAGGTGTGCTTGTTGAGTGAAGCTCTTCCATACTGGGAACACTTGCAAGGTCTCTCTCCTGTGTGAGATCTCTGGTGTGTCTTTAGGGCTCCTACTTGGCTGAAGTTCTTCCCACATTGTGAGCAATGGTAGGGTCTCTCTTCTGTGTGAGTCTGTGCATCTTTAGGGATCCTACTTGACCAAAGCTCTACCCATGTTGAGCACAACGTAGCGTCTCTTTCTTTTATGAGTCTGTTGGTGAGACTTTAAGTGTGCTTGTTGAATGAAGCTCTTCCCACACTCAGAGCACTTGTAGGGTCGCTCACCTGTGTGAGTTCTGTGGTGTGTCTGTAAGCCTCCTACTTGACTGAAGCTCTTGTTACACTGGGAGCAGTGGTAGGGTCTCTCCCCTGTGTGAGTTCTCTGGTGTGTCTGTAGGGCTCCTACTTGACTGAAGCTCTTCCCACATTGCGAGCAATGGTAGGATTTCTCCCCTGTGTGAATCCGCTCATGCGCCTTTAGGGATCCTACTTGACTGAATTTCTTCCCACAGTGGGAGCATTGGTAGGGTCTCTCCCCCGTGTGAATCCGCTCGTGTGCCTTTAGGGATCCTAACTGACTGAATTTTTTCCCACAGTGGGAGCACTGGTAGGGTTTCTCTCCTGTGTGAATCCGCTCATGTGCCTTTAGAGTTCCTACTTGACTGAAGCTCTTCCCACACTGAAAGCACTGGAAGAGCTTCTCGCCATGAATTTTCTGGTGCTTCTTTAGTTCTTCAACGCATGTGAACCTGTAACCACACTGGGAGCAGAGGTGGGGTTTCTCTATTAAGTGACCTTGTTGGTGTGTTTTTAGGTCTTTGAACCAAATGAAGCTTGTTCCACACTGGGAACACTGATAGGACTTCTCTGTTCCATGAGTACGCATATGATTTTTTAAGATGCCTGACCGAGTGAAATTTTTCCCACAATGTGAGCAGTGATGGGGTCGCTCCCCTGTATGAATCCGCTGGTGCACCTTTAGGCTTCCTAACTGACTGAAACTCTTCCCACACTGGGAGCACTGGTAGGGCCTCTCCCCCGTGTGAATCTGCTGGTGTCTTCTTAGGTCTTCTAAATGACTGAAGCTCTTCCCACACTGGGAGCAGCAGTGAACCTTCAGTTTCACACCGGAGCCAAACTCCTCAGGGTGGGATTTCCCGATGTGTCTGTAGAAGTAAGTCTTTGACGTGTAGGACATGGGACAGCGCCAACAGGGGAACTTTTTCACTCTCTTCCCCAGCATTAGAGCTTGGAATGAATAATGAGGCATGGAGAAGAACACATAGGAACATAGGTTTGGAACTAAGTAATGGGAACAAAAGTGACGGATTCAGAAAAAATTAAGTACATAGCAGGAGAGACTAAAGGTGGCCGCATATTTCAAACAACTGGACAAAACAAAATCGAACACGCCATCTCCTTGTTCATTCTGTCATGCCAAAACACTGGAGCACCCAGAAACATATGCTTATTTGCAATTTTTACCCATGAATCAGCAGATCTTTAAAATCTCAACTTGACCTGTCATATAAAATTGGACAACTTTGCCCAAGTCCAGCAAGTCCTTCTTCAAAGGCATTCATGATTGAAAAGCCTTTTGGTTTTACTTGAAGAACATCTCAGGGTACTAGTGATGCTAAAGACCGTATATTTTGTGTGGGCAATTGTGGTCAATAGGTAGGATCAGAACAAATAATAAAAAAAGGTTTGCCTCCGGGGCCCTATATAAGGCAATGTGCTGAAGTGGTGATAAGCACAGTGATTACTGCACATGCATCGTTCTGTTGCTAAAACAACATGGATTCTGTTGATTTTGGTTGAAGTATGCAGCCAACATTAAGAGCAAGAATTCAATGACATAGGAACGTGATTGCTCATTGGCCAGGGGAAAAGTAGCAGAAAGTCGGAAAGAAGATGATCAGATTGAAAACAAACATAGCTAGCGAATTCAAAGAAAGGATGGCTGAGAAAGTCCGGAAATACTGGCATTTATGCAATTCCTCTCTACGGGATTATAAAGACTCCCAGATTGCTGCAAACTAAAATAAAATTTCTTGGTAACTAACACCCTATACCTCTGTATGTCCTTGCGTCAGTGTTATTATATTTTTGATTTTTTAATTTAGGTTTTATGTTATTTTCATATTTCGTTTGAAATCCAGTTTAGTTTTAGTTTCAATAGTTTTCATACATTTTAGGTTTTCTATATTACGACTTCAGTATTAGGTTTTGGTAATTTTATTTCTAGGGAAGTTGTAGGACTCTGCTAGCTACTATAAAATGTCGATCTAGTGCTGTTGGTGACTTCTGTGGTTCAAGTGCATTACATGACAGAGGCTCAAAGACAAACCATTATTTTATTCAAATAGGATTTTAAAACGGTAACAGAAAATATTTCACATTAGTGTATCATTTTTTGTAGCTTATTTCAGTATATAAAAACATTTTAATTAATGATAATAACCCTGTCTTTGTTTAGTTTTAGTAAAATTTATATTTTTAATATAACATCCGTTCCACACTTCATAAGCGTGACGTTAGAGCACCTTTGCTCCACAGCAATACCCAACGCCGGGTATCGCAGACAGCACTACCCCACGCCGGGTATCGCAGACAGCACTACCCCACGCCGGGTATCGCAGACAGCACTACCCCACGCCGGGTATCGCAGTACATGGCTGCCGGAACATTGGGCTCATGGACAGTGAGGCCTAATGGACCATGAACAATTTTCCAGAAGCTACAAGATTTTCTTTTATAGTTACCTGGGTTTGGAGGTTTGACACTCCCATCCAGCTGCTCCTCAGTCACGTCCTGAAACACTGTTTCTTCTTTCACCTCCCCATTAAAGACAGGACACACTGTACTCTCTGCTTTCTGAGGAAAAGAGAACAGAGTCAATAAAATTCTTCTGGAAAAGTTCATCTGGTCTATGGGACTGAAAGCGACATGTTTCAGCATCACACAAAGAAGCAGGGCCAGATCTACCAATGTCTTTACCAGGTATCATACAGGAAACTTTTTTCCTGACTGATACTGAACACAAGCTGCTCTCAAGCTGCTGCTCTCTCTCCACTCCTAATCCATCTAAGTAGCTCACTGCTGAAGGTACTACAGGGTAAAAGCACAGGTGACATGACAGCAGGCCTGTGAAGGTGTCTAGATGCAGATTCACTGTCATAGTTATATTGCTGGAGGCAGGACACAGAGAAGCCGTTTCCACACCTGATCTCCTGACATTGGGTCTCATGATTAAGCCTAACGATATCATTATTAGTATAAATTGGCTATCACTGCTATTGCACAACATCAATATAAACATCTCAAACTGCAAAACCATGCCTTAAACCATCACCCAAAGGTCCCTTGATTCCACTGATGATGCTGTTAAAAAGTATAGAGTTTTTTACTGATTTCCAAAAGCATAGCCTTCAATATATGAACTCAGAAAGTTCTCTTCTTCATCTTTAATACCATTTTCTTGCCATATGGTGCAGGACACATAGCCTTACCAGATGACTTCAGAAAGGTCAAGGTTCATGCAGTCGCCTGGATACTAACAAGCAAGACGAGCAACCTGTGAGTGCAGAAGGCAGCTGGGCCCCACACCAGCAGCGCTGCATTTCACCTCGTCAGGGCTGCTGTGCCCGGCCCCGTCCACATCCGATATGAGGACGTCCTGCGCTTCCTCCTTCACATCTGCCACACTTAGCTGGGGAGGTTTCTGGTCCATGATGCAGCTGGCCACAGCCCTGCAGGGGGATGTCTGTGAGCAGAATGGGAACGATGGACATGCATTGAAGCTGTTCATTTAGCAGAACCATGGTACAGACGATATATCTGTCCTGCAGCATCAGGCTCTGAGCTCTCAGCTCTGCTCTAACTGGGTCATCAGGATGAACATCTGAAGCACCTGGAAACTTGTCCTGCCTAATGTGGCAGTTTGTGACTCCGTGAGATTGGACTCTGTGCCTGGGAGCAGAAGGTTGTCAGTTCAATTCATATCACCGTTGGGCTCTTCAGTAAGGCCACTAATGCTGAAAACTACCCCAGGGGTGCTGGATAAATGGCTAACAACAGCATATCAGAGAGACTGGACATGAGAAAACTGCAGAATTCCTTTATAATTGTGCAAACAGAAAATAAAGTCCCGCCATCATGGCTGGATGGACTTCTGAAGAGGATGCAGTCCTGGAGGTTTGATCTGCCTCTACTCGACATGTCCATGGCCTGATCTGAAACAACAAAAGTAAAGCTGAACTTACCAGCTTGGGGTTCTACTGCAGCCAGTCGTTCCCTGGCTTTGCTGAGAAGCCCACGGTTCACGTTCACGCTGCTCAGTTAGTAAATGCTTTTCATCTCCTCTGTCTGTCGTCCTGGATACAGCTAAAAAAACGTTAACTTGGTTTGATGTACGATCCAAACTGAAAATTATCAAGTCATAACTAGATATTATTCCTCCAGTGCACTAAATGAACCAGCATCCCTAAAACAATGACAAACGAGATAGTGAAAATGACAACAGAGCAGGTCTATTCATTTGCACAAGCAGGAGGATTCTACCAAGGTATCATCATCATTCTCAAACAAGTCGGTTCTGATGATATAGAGCTGAATGTCTAAGAGGCGACTCTCAAGTGAACATCTGAACGACAAAACCCGGGTTTTAAATAAATAAATCAGGAACTGATGACATTTTTATTTGTTAATACTGAGAATTTAAGCATTTATTAAATATTTCATTTCAATTGAGAATATCTTTTAGAGGGCATTGTTGAGAGAATAAACATATTGAGTAGGTGCCCTTTATTCCTATATACAATGTTATTGTTTAATTAATTCATGCATTCTTGTTTTTGATCTTTACCCAATCATACTACCACTATCCATTGTCTTTCTAACCCAGACCCCCTGCTCCTCCTGGTGAGGTAGCCTGGCTGATACTGGCAAGCACAGATAGCTCTCACCATGCAGCTGCTACAAAGCAGGTAAGCATGATACAAAGGGTGATTAGAGACCAATGAGTACATAATATCAAATTTCAATACAATAAAATTGTCTGCAGACACCACTGCAGAGCTGTACTCAATACTCAGTAATTCATTAACCTTCATTTTACCAGGCAGTGTCAAGAACAGTGAGGATGTGTGGATTGATAATGAACTTCTAATACATTCATTCTGAATGTTTAACTTTGAGAATCGATTCTAAGGTTAAAATATCTATTTGTTACTTGGTAATCTAAATGTTTTTATTATTACTAGAGATAGCACCAATCTGTTAACCACTGCAAAAAATGCTGAACCGGATATCATAAGGCCGGGGCAGTAAGAAACCGATCCAATTTTACGTTGGAGACAGGCCTCACCTGAAAAATCATCAAAAATCAAAAAACATACTGCAAAAAGAAATGAAGGTCATGTGACAGCTCATTCTTCAGCAAAAAATGTGCATCACAGCTGTCATGTTGACTGTGTGGAAATGCAGTAACCCCATCACATTTGCGAGGGTTAGGGGTGGAAGGCGCAAAAAAAAATTCACAAATATTACTTGGGTCCCCCTTAACCCTATCCCATAGTCCAGAGTTATTCAACTCACGGTCCTCGAGGTCCGAGCACTGCTGGTTTTCCAGCCTTCCTTTACCTGTCAGTCAGGTGTGAA
>JAODLC010000123.1:30883980-30899602 GCA_026781145.1 Hippopotamyrus pictus | reverse complement strand
TAAGTTCTCCCCAAACGAGCTTGATGGGCCGAATGGCCTCCTCTCGTTTGTAAATTTCTTATGTTCTTATGTTCCTTCAACCATGTTTTCAGTGAGGTTGCGCGTAGTTTGACCACCAGAGGACACACCACAACTCCCCTGTCAGAAAAATTATATGTATCTCGTTCATGTATACCTCGTATGAGTGATTTAGGATAACTGGCTGCATTCACCAACATTCTCGTACTTTGAAAATATATATAATTCATTGACTCGAAAACTAACATCTACAATACATTACTATTTATGAAAGTCACATAAACACCATGCTATATTTTAACTTTTAAATAAGTACACATCAATATTTGGGCAAATCCTTGTTTTGTTTATGCATTGGCCGATTTTATCATATTTTTAAATCTTCAAATATCAAAACAGGTACCGGAAAACTGGATCGGTCGGGGACTACCCTAGTTTCTATTTTAGTTGACAATAAACAACAGACCTGCCTCTGGCCACCCCAAGCAAAATCTCTGTAATTGCCAAGGCTGCGCTCTACTCACTAAGGATGTCCAGATCAATACTGAAACATTGGGCTTCATGCAAGAACCCCTCCGACGAGCAGACACGTTCACGTAGCTCGTAAGACTAAGACTAAGAGTGATTTAGGATAACTTGCTGCATTCACCAACATTCTCGTACTTTGAATGTTCTCTTAGGTACGAACAAAACATGTCATATGACTCATGGAATTAGTCTGTCGTTATCTAAACCTAAGTATCTCACTAATGGATTGTATATTTCATTACCTTGGAACAATTTGACTTTGGAAATTCGTGCATGATGCCCATTGATTCTTCCGGTTGAATGTTTCAGTTTGAGATTCCATTCTAATATACCTTCTGCAGCTCAACAAACTTCCGTTCAGCTCAGTTCTTTATTGCCGTCATTCTACACTGTCCCTGAACGGTGCAAAGCCGAGACAAAACGTAATTTGTAAATAATATGTGTAAAATAGCCAATAAATATGTGCAATAGTACAAATGTGACAAACAGTATGTAGTGATGCGGAATGCCCGGTTCATCTTTAATTCCCCACCGCAAATTTAATTCGCCCGCCATCTCAAGTTTTGTCTTGGACCCGCACCGGGATATCAGCATTGGTATTATTTGGTATCGCCCGTCATAGTACTCACCTAACATCCCACATATTCCTTCCTGTTCCTTTGCTGCCGACGCCAAGACGTATCAACCATAACGACGCGTTACGTAAGACGTTGGGCACGCTTCTGCTGTGTTGGCCACGCCCAAATTCTGTCGAATGTATTTTCCTATCCGATGACGTAAAATAGTATAGGTGTGAATAATCAACAATCAAGCAATCGACCCAACTCTAGGCAGAGAACATTAAGAGACGCTGGAAACTGTTAATATTGAAACGAAGCTTTCTGAAGCAATGAAACTTCCTTTCCAATTGTGTCAGAAAGCGGTCAATAAATTCGAAGCTCCACAGCACGGTGCAAAGCAGCGACACCTGCCGGTCAAAGAGGAGCAACAATTGACTTGGAGGGCGCCGCGGTTGCGGCCGCTTGGCAACCTGAAAATGTCTTTTTATACAGTACATGTTGTGAGTGCTAATGTTCTTGCTCTTGGCTGCATGGTAAACTTGTTCATGGTATTTCTGGAGCTGAGAACCACTGTTTTATTATTGGCTGATTGAGAGATCATCCCAGAAACCTGCACCCACACCGGCCCTCCATAGATCAGGTTCCTCACTCTGGCATAGACTGTCCAAGATGGGCCCATCAAGCCTGTGGTCCAGGTGGAGTTCAATACAGCCGTCACCACTGAGATTCTGATGATGACTAACATTACACACACCGTACACACACATGTAGACATGCACACTATTATTCAGTCATTAAAACTGGTGCACAGTTGCTCATTTTGTTTGGTTTTATTGTGATCTTTGATTTTAGTTGTGATCAACATACATTGTACACATATGCATACATACTTACAAAAAACTTAAAAAAATTAAAGCCAATTAAAAATATTGACTCAGATGAAGGGAAAATTGGCAATTCTTTGAAGGTTTTAAGAGACATAAGAATATTTCAGCCGAATTAGCCAAGGTGGACCTTAGATTTATATGCACAGGGGCTGTAGCGCCCCCTCTTGACTGATTGACACCAAAGTTGGAGGGTTTTTCTGTAGTCTATTACTACTGTATAGGGTCAAATTTGGTGAGGATTGGCTGAAGCATGCCTGAGATATAGCTGCCTGGGTTGGATGGCTGGTGGCTGTACTGTAAACGGAGTTGAAGCTTTTTTCATTAATCATTTATAAGGGCCATGTGCAGACTCACATGCTGCCAGATCTGGCTAGGTGGGGTGGACAATGTAGGATTAATAGAAATATGGCTTAGTGAATTAATAAAAACACTAGGATATACAATGACTGTCATTGAACAGTAAAATATTTGTATTTAGCATAAGTCACATATCTGAAAGTGAAAAGGATTTTGACCAATTATGATACTCAAAGAGAAGTGAGGACGATGTCAGTTGGACTGGTTTTGCAGGTGTAGAGACACATGTTCAATTTCTGCAGCGCCCCCTATTGACCGATTGGTGACAGGTTTGGAGGGTCCTTCCCCAGTACCTTCCTACAGTGTATCACCAAGTTTGGTGATGATTTGCTGAAAGATGCACAAGATATAGCTGTCTGATAGAAATGGGCATGGCACAGGTATAGTCTGGGTGTGGGTGGGGGCCATAACTTACAAAAAGTTAAAGATTTTGTAAGTAGTTATTTATAATGACCGTCTGCTGATTCGATTGATACCAGACTTATATAGGCTGGGTGAAAATCCTAGGGCAGCTTTGAAAAAAATCTGTTTTCAGACTCATATGAAATAGACAAAAACAGTAAGCGGCAGGATCAAGTGCTATATGTTGTTTGATTTGGCATAACATATTGAATAGGCCTGGTAACAAATTTCAACTGGGAGCTTGACAGTTCAGGAGAAATAGGCAGAAATGCAAAAGTTGTCGCTATAGCACCCACAACTGGCAGACTGGGGTGGCCATGCCAGGGTGGGCTCATGACCTGTACAGAAATGGATCCTGCGGGGTTGGTTCAGAATGGTGATTGTTAAGTCTGTCAACGGGCTGCTTGATTTTGATTGGCTGATGGTGGACGGGGTTTCATGACTTACGACTGGTTGCATTTGGTTAAGGTTAGGGCAAGGCATGGCCGAGTTATAGGGTGCATTCGACTTGGGCTTTAGGTCTGTCTGCGGCTGACGTGACGTGGAGCGAGATCTGCCGGTGGCTGCAGGGGTGGAGTGTAAACTGACTGCGGCCAAGTCGGACAACTTCTACTCCTCATAATGTGAGAGACCTGACTGCAATGGTCGCACTGCCAGGAGGGTGTAGATATATCTATACAAATATCACCTGCATGCTTCTTTTACAATAACCAACTCCTGATCCAACTGTTAGCGGTGGAAAAAAATAAACTATTGTGCATAGTGGGCCTGTGTAAAAAGATAGCTGCCAGGGACAAGATGAAATACATTTATTTCAAGGATTCAAAGTTTGTATTGTTATGTACTGTACAATGTAATTCTTCACAGACTGGACAATATCTAGACTGGATATCTATCTATCTATCTATCTATCTATCTATCTATCTATCTATCTATCTATCTATGTAAGGAATCCACTTGCAGAGTCTCCGCCGTTTCAGCAAAATGGTGGTTCATTGAACAGTAAAAATAATATAATGTAATACAGTGTAGACATGCACTGGGTATTGAAAGGCAGCTCTTTAAGGACAGTTCTTCACTCCACTTTATACCCCAAAAGACCCTCCCCAACAAGGTGCTGTGTGTAGGTGTTAGTGAGTGAATTTACATATAAAGAGTGACCCCCTGGACTGTAAGGAGTCTGAGGCAGGGATGGGGCAGGGCGGGACAGAGACTTTCTGATCATTGTAATTCAATTATCCTCCTTATCACCCTCTCACAACCGGTGTATGAATGTGTGTGTGGATGGGTGAATGTGAGGCATGAATTGTAAAGCGGTTTGAGTGCTCGCAGGAGTAGAAAAGCGCTATATAAATGCCATCCATTTACCATTTTCATGGTGCCGAATTCACTGAATAGTGAATTCAATGTTGATGAGCCATTTGGAAATCTATACGCTGCAGAAATTTGCACCGAAAAGATTAGAAATTGTATTAATAGTCTTAAATTTAATGTAATGACGGATAGACAGGAGAATTGTATAAATCCTTCAGCTCTGACTTGCTCCCCTTTTACCTCTAATGTTTCAGGAAGCTATTGAAAGGTGTGAGCTGCCGGCTTCCTTGAAGCAATATAAGGAGTCATAACTTTGATCCCCAAACGTAATAAGGATAAATTGCGTTTAGAAAATTGGAGAATATAAGTCTTTTAAATAGTGATGCCAAACTGTTTGCTATGGTTTTTGCTAAACGATTAACGCAGAACATACATAATATTATCGATGAGGAACAGAGTGGATTTCTACGAAGAATTAAGGCATAATTATATAGTAACAATATCAGATTGATAAGAGGTCCAAAAGGTGGTTGTTTGTATTGATGAATTTTCAAAGGTCATTGGATTAAAAGTGAATGTTGCCAAATTCGTTTTGTTTCCCCTTAAGAAAGCCAATAATTTAGAATTACATGGTATTCCAGTTAGAGATTGTTACTTATTTAGATGATGTGATCTGTAAAGATGTACACCAGAGGGCGCAACTGAACTTTGACTCAATCATAAGAAAAACTAAAAAAAAAAAGCTTAATATGTGGTTAATGAGATATTTAGCACTGATAGGAAGAGTGTTACTTTCAAAGGCTGAAGGAATATCTCGCTGTGTGTGTTTCTCTCTCTCTGGATGTACCTTCGAATGTGATCAAGCAGCTTAACAAAATGCTTTATAGATTTAATTCGAGGAATAAACCTCATTATTTGAAAAAGGAAATTATTTGTAATATCAAGGAAAATGGTTGACTTGAGGTTTTAGATTTTGAAACGCCAAACAACACTTTTAAAATCAAATGGATTATTGACTTCCTGAAAAGTAAAGAGAGCACACACACACACACACGCCCCTGGCAATTTTCATGTTCATATGTTATATTGCACACATAGGCCTATGTCATTGTACCTTATGTTGATTACTGAAAGAAATATATGACCATGATGCATTGCGTCAGGACCACAATGCATTGCTTTAAGCGCGCGCTGTAAGTGGCTGCATGAAGTGGAACACGCCGATAGCTGTCTGATTAAAGACAAGCTAGAAGAAGGCAGAGTTTGGGCATGGCTAATGACCGTGTGGTAGACAAACGTCAGACTTTGGGTGCATTCGACTTGGGCTTTAGGTCTGTTTGCGGCTGACGTGACGTGGTTTGCGATTTGCCGGCGGCTGCAGGAGTGGAGTATAAACTGACTGCAGCCAAGCCGGACAACTTCTACCCCTCGTAGTGTGAGACCTGACTGCAATGGCCGATCTCGCGGCGTTGGCGTTTTTCGTGGCAGACGAAATCGACATCGTGGAAATTCCGGTGTTTTTGCATGAAGAATTCGCCGAACAGCGAAGGTAATTTAAAACTGTCTAAAAATATGCGTCATATCATTTCATATCATATTTATAACCTCATCTCTCTAGTTTCGGCTCACGGACTTAAATCTTGAAAGTCCATAACTCAGGCTACATTATTGTAATATAATATTTTTACTCGAATTTAAGATAAGAAGTGGCGTGATTTTAGCCTAGATACATAAAGAAAGCTCAGCCTGCGAGGGGAGGAGTAGCTGACAGGCTACTCCTCAGGTTGACAGTACACTTCCGGAGGCTTTATTCATTCCTCTAGGCTGCTTATCCAAAGAAAAATGTTTTGTCTCAAAAATGTGTTCGTCAGAATCTCACAAGAGATAAATCAGTTCTTATTGAGATCGTTCCTGTTTCTTTTAAGGAGCCCATAAGTGAAATAAGGTGAGATAAGAATATATTAAGAAGAAAATGCATTTATTCTATCCCCTTCTCTAGGCATGTTCCAAAACGTATTGGGTTTGTGGATGATGTCATCCCTCTATACAATCTGTCGGAGTTTAGGAGTCATTTCCAGCTTTCTAAAGGACAAGTGGAGGTGTGTACGGCATTTTGAGGCTACTTTATTATTATAGTCTATCATAACAATGTTTCCATGTTATCAATGGCCTGTTTTCTCATATTTACTATCCCAGGATGTCATCAGCACACTTGGTCCTGTGTACCAAAATCCCCTGAACACCAAAGTCCCCTTAAAAGACACTGTCCTGGCCTGTTTATGGACCCTGGCAAATCAAGAGTCCTATAGGATTATTGCAAACCGCTTTAATATCAGCAAGTCCACTTTGCTGGTTCATTTCCATCAGTTCTGTGTGCTGATAAACAAACACATGGCACATCATGTTACCTGGCCAGCGGGGGAGAGACTTCACAGGTCAGAGTTGGGATTTGCCAGGGCAGGTTTCCCAAGGACTGGATTGGCTGTTGGTGGCTGCCACATCCCGATTAGGAAGCCACACCGAAAGAACCCACTTGCGTATCTAAACCGGAAAAAATTTTATTCTGTCATTCTGATTGGGTTTTGTGACAGTCGGAGGAGATTCTGCCACGCAAGCGTGGGCCACCCTGGTAGCTGGCATGATGCCCGAGCTTTCCGGCACACGGCAGTTGCTCGGGCTCTAGCGGAGGATCCGCGATCCCTCATGCCGGAGGGTCAGCACATCGTCGGAGACTCCGCCTTCCCACTCTTGCCTCAGTTGCTGAAGCCGTACCAGGACAACGGACACCTCACAGCCCGGCAAAAAAATTATAACAGGAAACTAAACGGTGCTCGTGTGGTCATCGAACAGGCATTCGCAATTCTAAAATCCAAATTCCGCCGACTGAAATACATGCAAATGGACAGTATTCAGAAGATTAGCTCAGCAGTGTGTGCCTGCTGCATCCTATACAACCTGTCCTATGATCCTGAGGATCAGCCCCCTGACACAATTAACAGTGAGGCCCCGGATGATGACATTTATCCACCTCAGCCTCTAAATGAACAGGCAGTTCATTACAGAGACACGATTTGCCGTAGTTTATAAACGCCGAACCGCAGCCAAACACACACCTCAGCCTGTTACATGTGCAAGCATAGATATCAGCTCTGCCTTCACCACACTCATCCCTCAAACGCTGATTGTGAAACTGAGTGGGTTATTGGTTAGGCCTGAACACCACTCTCTGCAGGTGGGATTTGGATTCCCTGACGGGGAGGCCCCAGTTTGTACAGTCAGGTTGCAATACCTCCAACACCATCATGGTACAGTAGTACAGGAGCCTTGCAGGGCTGCGTTCTTAGTCCTCTGCTCCTCACCCTGCTGACTTGCAGTAGCGGCACACAACACCAATCACATCATCAAGTTTGCAGATGTGATGGGACCGATAAGCAGGGACTGCATACAAAGAGGAGGTGGAACGTCTGTCCGCATGGTGCAGACACAAGAAGTTCTTGAAAAGACAAAAGAGTTAATCGTGGATTTTAGAAACTCCACTCAGCACGAACGGGTCAGCTGTGGAGATCGTAAGGAGCACCAGGTTCCTCAGTGTGGACATAACTGAGGAACTTACACGGACAGACTCCCCCTCCTTAACCAAGAAAGCCCAGCAGAGATTACACTCCCTGCGGCAGCTGAAACCAACAAGACTCCACCCTTCCATCCTCACCACGTTCCACAGAGGCACCATCAACATTGTTCTGACCAGCTGCATCTAAACCTGCTACGTCAATTGTAACCCATTCGATCGCAAGTGCCTGCCGATAGTGAAGACGGCAGAGAATACTATCGGGGTGCCTCTTCATTCACTAGAGCACACATTTCACAAGCGCAGTGTTCACAAGGCCGCATTGTGCAGGACTCCTCACATGGACCGTTCACTCTCCTGAGGGGGGGCGATTCTGCAGCATCAGAGCCCCGTCTGCCGGGTTGGAGGTCGGTGTTTATCCCCAGGCTGTCAGGCTCCTCAGCACTGCGCCCCCCCCCGGGATCTTCCCCACTACCTCATTAATCTCTTAAACTACAAAGCAGAACTATACACACTCACAGCCACTTTACTGTCCAGTTTGCACGTAGACCTAAAGTCCTGGAAATCACACACCACCTTTAAATATTTCTTGCACGTTGCATTTGTCACTTTGTCATGCCTGCGATATGAAGAATCATCATTCTTCTGTATTGTTTCTATTGATATTCTTCAGCTGTAAAACTTTCTGACCCGTCAGCTGTTTACACGTCCTTAAACATCACACACTGCTTTCAGTACTGTAAGTCATACTGCTCTTCTGATAAACGTAATGTACATATACTAGGACCATACATTGTATGAATCTACACATTACTTGCTACACGTCACACCCCTGCTACTTTTTCGTCTGGGTTTGTACAGTCTTGGTCTTTGCACTGTTGTGTTTTTCATTTTATTTGCTTTAAGTATTTGTTACACTGTGGATCCTGAGCTTTGCCATTTCGTCTCACTGTATACTGCTATATGGTCGAGATGACAATAAAGTTCACTCTGACAGATTTGCCATTGTGGCACTGGATCACTGCATTGACTTTGCTTTAAAGGGGGTGGTGGCTACTTGTAAATCAAGTGCATTTGTATTGCTTTTTCTGCAGACATTGCAGGAACACCTGTTTTGCACCATGTAATTTACCTTTTAAAGGCAGCGTCTCCAGCTCAGGAGCCCTGCTGCGGCTACCTGGGGCAGGTCATGGAACCTGGGAGCCACGAAAGTTGGCCGAATCAGCAGGGATTCGGAGAGTAACTATTGGTCCGTGGAGATCTAGCCTGGCTCACCAACTGCTGTCTTTAATGTAAATGTCATGAGGTCAGGACCCCCAACGGGAAATGATGGTACGTAGCGCACAAGTTTTGTTGCTTTTTTATTTCTTATTTGTGCTGTACATTCTGTATGAGTTTAGCCATTTCTGCTTGGCATTCAGCAATCTCCTGCATGCTCTTTGAAATTTGCCCAAGACTCGTGAGAACTTTCTTCTCAAAGCTTCTCCTCCTGCTCTCCTTCAGCCTTCTGAACCTCTCCAGATCTGGGCGCACAAGGGACTCCAGCACAGCAGTTCTCCGCTCAGCATGGGCTTCGTATGACTCAAAGAACGATGCCACTTGGCTCGCTGGTTTCCTACCCGTGTCCCAGTCTGTAGCTGTTTTTTTGGTTAAAACGGCAGGATCAGGATCAGGATCATGATCAGGCTCAGGCGCTGAAGGCTGAGGGATAGAGAGGGGCGTGGAGGATATTCTGCCCTCTGGGGCACTCACAACTCCTGACCGGCCAAATATTTCATCCATAATCTGAGGAAGGAATGACAGGTTTAAGTCCAGCAAAGTGACATTAGCTAGGAATTTTGTAGTTATTGTTGGAAAACTCATACTACACAACCTTGTTTGCAGGGGTGGCCTAATGGTTAGGGAAATGCACTTATAATTGAAAGATTGCTGGTTTGAATCCCTAACCAGCAAGGCACCACTGAGGTATCCTGAGCAAGGTATGGCCCCCCCCAAGCACTGCTCCCTGGGCACTGAATTAGCTGCCCCCCGCTATGTCACGATGTCACATATGGGTTAAATGCAGAGGACACATTTCATTGTTGTGTGCTGTGTCAACACTGATCACCAAATTTCTAATTAGTAGTGTAAAGTTAAAATGGCATAATGTTAACATTAATATCAAGACTGGTAAACATTATTCTACTTACTGTGTAATAGTCCCAGTTGATTTTTGCCTCTCCACTGGTCTGACATCTGTATTTGACTCTTTTGTAGGTCGCCAACATGTTAGAAATTTTCTTTCTTATCTGCTCCAGTGAGCATTTGTGGTCCTTCTGTAACATGTCTTTATGGACTCGCTTATAAAAAGCTGGCTTGTTTGTGTTGTAAAGGGAGCGATGTTTTTTTATTGTTGCCAGCAGAAGAAGTGTGATCTGGTGTTTCATTTCTGAGAGGAAAAGACAGTACTGTCATTTCACAGTTTAAAATGTTTAATGGTGATTTTTCTAATAGGCACTATACCTGGTTGTGATTTTGAAATGTCCTGGTTTGAGTCCACGGCGCTGGGGCCCGCTGTGTGTGCTGCTGGTGGATGGATGAGAATGGCAGAGTTCAGGGGCCCAGTTGCATTAGCGCTGGGGCCCGCTGAGTGTGCTGCTGGTGGATGGAAGCAAATGGCAGGGTTCAGGGCCCCCGGTGGGGTTGCAGCAGCGCTGGGGCCCGCCGAATATGCTGCTGGTGGACGGATGAGAATGGCAAGGTTCAGGGGCGCCGGTAGGGTCGTAGCAGTGGGTCTCAGAGACACTGATGGTGCTGGCAGAATTGAAACAGGAGGAAGAGCAGATGATGTGGCAGTTATAACTGTAATAATTTTAACTGGTCTCCATTGTCTAATAAAATGTTTTAATAAAACACAAAAAGGAACTTTACTTTGCGACATTGCAGATAGTCTAAACTGAGTTGCTAGACCAACCAACAACTATCTGAAAAGCAAAATCACCCAAACAGGTATTGACAGTAGTGTTCGACCCAACTTGCCTTAAACATGTATCAGCAAATAAAAGATTTCTGTAGTATACCAGTTAGTATGACTGGTTCGGGTAATGTAAATTTGGAGGTTTAATATAAGCCCACCCATCTACCCAGAAACACACATCACCTGTTCCACTACAGAAATGTGTAATCAGTCGACAAGCTTTTCATTAAAGTCAATTGGATGGAAAATCTGCACAGCATTTACCCTGAATGTCAGACTGTTCTGGCAAACCTTCACAAACTGCTGATTCACTCAATAACATGAAGATTAACAGATATTGTGTATCGGATACTCTGATAAAATATAGGGCGGTAGGTTCACATATAGTCACATATGCATTGTGCTGGAGGTACTTTCAGACAGAAGTCTTCTTTGTCTTTTTGTTCTAATAAGCATAAACATAATATAAAACGGAAAGGCGCGCCGCCAGAAGGGTGTAGATAAATCTATACAAATATCACCTGCATGCACATTACTTTTACAATAACCAACTCCTGATCCAAACTGTTAGCGGTGGAAAAAAATAAACTATTGTGCATAGTGGCCCTGTGTAAAAAGATAGCTGCCAGGGACAAGATGAAATACATTTATTTCAAGGATTCAAAGTTTTTATTGTCATGTACAGAGTACAATGCAATTCTTATTTGAATGGGTTCTTCACAGACTAGACATTTAAACAAATAAAGCAGAGCAATATTACAGTAACTAACAAAACAACTCTCTTACACGTACTATTAGAGCATTTATTTATTTAAACTTTATTTTACCAGGTAAATTAACTGAAAACCAGTTCTCACTGCTTTACGTGCTTTTCGGGAGAACTGCCTGGGATACAAACGTCATGCGTGTGACTAATCTTCAGCCAATAAGGGCAAAGTTGTGTCGTCACGGAGGCGGTTCCAGTTTGTGCAGCTGGCTGAGAGGTGCTGTGCGATCGGTCTTAAATCGTTTTGCTCTCGCGAGGTTTTTGTACCATGTGACATGGTGACGAGTGGTGACGTTTTGTAGCGCTGGCTGAAGTCAGACAAAAAAAAAATCTAACCATGATGCATTGCGTCAGGACCAGAATGCATTGCTTTAAGCCAGCGCTGTAAGCGGCTGCAGGAAGTTGAATGGTCCGTCTTTTTTTTTTTTTTAACAGGTATGCATCAGTTCAGGGGTCTGATTGATCTGACACCTCATTTGTCCGACTTGGTCGGATGAAGTCGAACTATGCAAAATTAGCCAAAAATCTTCCCAGGCAGAGCTTAATAGTCTGACTGGCAAGCTGGCAGGGCATGGCTGTCTGTATCTGCAGAAAAAGCATTTGACTCTAGGAGTGACAGGCCAGGAGATATCAGCCAAAGCGTATGCGGGGGGTGCTACAGTGCCCCCACTGACTGTCTGATTTGGGTCAGATGGTCTGAGTACTGTGATAGCATAACAAAAACAATTATAACAGGCCCTCACGCCTGTATGATAAAAGTCTTCCCACAATGGGATCACTGCTAGGGCTATTTGCCTATGTGAATCTGCTGGTGTGTCTTTAGGTGTCTTAACTGACTGAAGCTCTTCTCACACTCGGAGCACTGGTAGGGCCTCATCCCTGTGTGAGTCCACTGGTGTGCCTTTAGGTTTCCTATCTCTTTGAAGCTCTTCCCACACTGGGAGCACAGGTACGGCCTCTCTCCTGTGTGAATTCGCTGGTGCACCTTTAGGATGCTGGACCGGCTGAAATTCTTACCACATTCTGAGCAGTGATACGGCTTTTCTCCTGTGTGAGTTTGTAGGTGTTTCTTTAAGTCACGTACCTGACGAAAATTCTTTGCACACTCTGTGCACTGGTAGGGCCTCTCCCCTGTGTGAATCCGCAGGTGGGTCCGTAGGTGTGCCGACTGACTGAAGTGCTTTCCACAGTGGGAACACTGATAGGGCTTCTCCCCTGTGTGAACCCGCTGGTGCAACTTCAAACCTGCAACATTACTAAAGCTTTTCCCACAATGGGAGCACTGATAGGGCCTCTCCCCCGTATGTCTTTGACGGTGTGCCTTTAGGTTCCCTAGATCGTTGAAACGCTTTCCACACTGGGAGCACTGGTAGGGCTTCTCCCCTGTGTGACCTCGCTGGTGTTTTGTTAGGCTGGCTAGATAACCGAAAGTCTTACCACATTCTGAGCAGTGATAAGGCTTTTCTCCTGTGTGAGTTCGTTGATGCATCTTTAACCCAACTACATAGCCAAAACGCTTTCCACACTGGGAGCACTGGTAGGGCTTCTCCCTTGTGTGAACCCGCTGATGCATATTTAGGGCTAATATACCACTGTACCTTTTCCCACACCGGTGGCAGTGGTAAGGCTTTGTGTGAATCAGTTCATGCTCCTTTAGGTCTCCCACATTGATGAAGCTCTTCCCACAATGACAGCAGCAGTGATAAGACTTTTGCTCTGTGTGAGTTTGTTGATGTGTCTCAAAGTCATGTAATTGACTAAAACTCTCTGCACACTCTGAGCACTGGTAGGGATTCTTGCCTGTGTGAATCTGCTGGTGTTTCCTTAGATCCTCCATTGCAGTGGAGTCTAAGAAAGCAAGAATTCAGTAACATGAATTGCAGACGGCACTAGGTATCTGTGTGATGCAGCATGTGGAATTTTATGGAAGCTGGAAGATGTTTTTATAGTCACCTGGGTTTGGAGGTCTGACACTCCCATCCACTGTCTCCTCAGTCACGTCCTGAAACACTGCTTCTTCTTTCACCTCCCCATTAAAGATGGGACACACTGTACTCTCTGCTTTCTGAGGAAAAGAGAATAGAGTTTAAAAAATTCTTCTCTTAATGGTTCAACTGGTCTAAGTGGCTGAAAGCAACATGTTTCAACGTCAGACAAAGAAGCAGGGCCAGATCTACCAATGTCTGCCCGGCCCCGTCCACATCCGATATGAGGACTTCCTGCACTTCCATCTTCACATCTGCCACACTTAGCTGGGGAGGTTTCTGGTCCATGCTGCAGCTGGTCACAGCCCTGCAGGGGGACGTCTGTGAACAGAAAGGGAATGATGAACATGCATTGAAGCTGTTCATTTAGCAGAATAATGATAGAGACGATATATTTGTCCTGCAGCACCAGGCTCTGAGCTCAGCTCTGCTCTAACTGGGTCATAAGGATGAAGATCCGAAGTATCTGGAAACTTGTCCTGCCTAATGTAGTGGTGAGTGACTCTGTGCCTGTGATCAGAAGGTTGCTGGTTCAAATCCTGCGGCTGGCTGAGTGGTCATATCAGTGTTGGGCCCTTCAGCGAGGCCCCTAATGTCAAATACTGCTCCAGGGCCACTCGATAACTACAGAATTCCTTCATATTTGTGCAAATGGGAAAAAAAAAAAAAGTCTCATCATTATGGCTGGATGGACTTCTGAAGAGGACACAGTCCTGGAGGCTGTGCCCCTGCTCTACATGTCCATGGCCTGACCTGAAATAACAAAACAAACTGAACTTACCTGACTGGGGTTCAAGCTGCTTTGTTAATAAATGCTTTTCACTTCCTCAGTCTGTGGACCTGGATGGAACTAAAAAAAAGTAAACTTGGTTTGATGAAAAACTAAAAACAGTCAAGTCATAGTTAAGCCTGTGATAATAATAATGTTATTGACAGTATATGGATGTAACTTCAATAATTTCTGACCATGATACCGGCAAATTGTGTTTACAGAAGAGCAACGCTGCTCTCAGTCTCGTTGCTGAAGTATGGCATGGATAAGAATTAATATGAACTTTACTAAAACTAACTGTGTACTCTTACGCAAAGCAGTGTTATAATTAGGGCTGAACGATTTGGGTAAAATATCTAATCGTGATTTTTCTGACAGATTGCGATTACTATTTGATTTGCGAAACAATTTTTTTAAACCAAGCTTCAGTTCAATATTCAGTGTGTAATAAACTTAAAACATATAATTCAGCATTACCACGAGATACCGTCAAAATATGAACTGGTCTATATTCTAATGCAACGATGAGAACTCGAAGATGATGTGTGTTAAGTTAAATACAGTAATAATGAAAACAATTGCAGCAAAAAGAAAAATAGTGATCATGCAGCAAACAGCTTGGTCCCCTAATACTAGAATCGCCTTTTCCCACGCCAATGAACAAGCAAGAACTACTTTGCTGTATGCAGCCCTTTTGTTTGCGCTATTGTGTTATTAGTGTTAATACTGTCAGCGAATCTAACACTCTCAACCAAAAAGCCACAATGTTCATAACAGAGTGGCTGTTCTGTCCTGAAACCGTAAAGCTGGAAAATTTTCAAGCGTAGTATGCATTTTATAAAATGTCGAATAAATTAGACATAGTTTACTGGTGATTACTGGAGTTTCCACTATTTAACAACTGTATAAGGTTATTTTTAATATAAATCGATTCAGGTGAAACAAAAAAAAAAAAATCTGTGTTCAGAGGTGCAAACTCTCATGGGTTCGGGTAACACGCTTTCAGATTTTCACGCAAGAAATCTTATGGCAAATCTAAATCAATCCATTATGAACTTAAAATTGGCTGCATAAAAAACGTTAGGGCAGTTCGCAAACCATATTTTCATGATAATAAAACTATTATATACACGTAAACGTATGTGCAGACTCATCTCAAACAGAATACCTCACTTCAGGCAGCTGACCAAAGTGACCAAACCCTACATTTTATTTGAAATGAGAAGTAAAATGCACATTTTGACTGAAGCGGCATATCATTCCTTTGCCCTGTTACTTTGACAAATATGTATGTTTGACAAAAATGTATCTATGGAAACGCCCCTCCCTACCTCAAAGAACTACTCATTCCACAAAACACAACTCGTTCCCTTCGCTCTTCTAACTCAAACCGACTTCAAATACCCAGAACCAGATTGGGCACCATGGGGGCTAGGGCTTTCTGTGCCGCTGCTCCTCGTCTGTGGAATGGGGGACAGGGCTTTCTGTGCCGCTGCTCCTCGTCTGTGG